>JBAMBR010001593.1:0-22308 GCA_037044475.1 Zaprionus obscuricornis
AGAGATGAGCAGTGGAGAATGAGCAGCAAAGATCCACGTCAGCTGAAAGTGATACATACGCACAACACATCACACAGCATCAGACTCTTTAATGATTGGTCCATGGGGTCGCTTCGCGTAATAGTTGAGACACGTCATGGGGGCAAACGGCGGGTTACTTGCACAGCGCATAGCTACAGATAAACACACATGCACACGCACACACAGACATACATATGCATGCACAACACATGTCTCTTACGCTCACACTTTTTCGCTCTCTTCCTCTCTCTCCCTGTCTCTCTGTGTGTGTGCGTGTGTTTGTGCTCGTCCGCCTCTGTAACATAAACATAAAAATGCTTTTTGTTGTTGCTCATTTGCCGTTGTGCCCGATTAATTTCCAGCTGCGAGAACATTCTTACAATTCCAGCAAAAAAAAAAACAAAAATCTCTCTCTTAATATTTTTGTTCTACTATAACTGCTATGATAAGCATAAAATTGTCAATGTTACGTTTTTATTTTTCGCGACTACACAATCTATATATTTTATTTAATGCCGCTGTTGAAATTGTAAACCAATGCGAATATGCGACCTGTTGAATTTTTATACCCCTTACACATGAGTAAATAATAGGGTATAATGACTTTCAGTGACAGCAGTGACGTCCGTTTGAACTAGTTCTTGTAGATTATAAGAACTAGAGGCGTTATTTTTCTTTGTATTACAAGTTTATTTTGAATTTTTGTCATGCCTTTCACCGCCTACAGAAATTATTGAATGAATTTTTGCAACATTTGTATTACTGCTGAACTATGCAAATTTTACTCTAGATCGAAAAGAAATAGATCTAGAAAATTAATCAATTTTTATACTCGGTGCATATTGGGTACCAAGAGTATATTGAGTTTGTGACAGCAGCAAATGTATGTAACACCCATGTCTGTCCGACTGTACGTCTGTATGAACACAGAGATCTCAAAGACTATAAGATCTAGAGACTTCATTTTTTTTTGCAGTGTTTGTATTAGTTGCAGGGAGATCAAGTTTATTTTGGATTTTTGCCACGTCCCCCCCCCCACCGCCTCTACAAATCGATAAAAACCATGAGAGGAAGCCAAATTTGGCACAGATCGAATTATTAACATGGAAGTTATACACACATTTCAAATTCCAAAATTTGAGAGGCGTCTCTATAGCGTACGCTTGCCTACTGTTCACACCCCACACACGACGGCAATATTAACTTAGTGTTTTTTCTTTCTCACACCTGTAAGGAGTGTGGCTCACTGGTTAGGGGGTTGAACTTGTGTGCAAGAGGTCCGCGGTTCGAATCTCGAAGCGATTTTTTTTTTTTTAAATCACAATATAAATAAATATAATAAAATAAATATATAATATATCTTTGGGTACCGAGTATTATATAGTCGAGCATACTCGACTATAACTTTCTTGTTTTTTTTTTTTTGGAGTACCAGTTGGTATCTTATAGTCGAGCATAATGTAGCTGTATATAATACCTATTGCATTGTGGTTACTCAAGTTATTAGAATTATAAATTTTTTTTTTTGTTTTTTTTTTTTATATGCTTTATTTTGAATTCCATTGACACATTTATGTATGATTTTTTTTTATGTTTTCTTTTGTTTATGTTATTTTTTTCTCTTTTTGCAGTATTTGGTTTTCTTGTTTTTTTTTTTTTTTTTTTTGATTTTTTTCAATATTTAAAATACAAAGTATTCAAAGTTGTTGTTGTTTTTGTTTTGTTTTTTTTTTCTCAGTACATTTACATAGTATACGAAGGACAATATCTTAATACATATATAATTAGCTCATGGAAAAAGTTGCTGTTGTTGCTTCTTGTTGTTGTTCATCAAAAATCTTATATATTTCTATATTAAGCTGTAGTATCGCTTTTTCCTTCGAATTCAGTATCAACATCTAAATACAATATGTTTTGTATATGTTTGTATGTATGCATGCATGCGTGTGTATATGTGTGTGTGTGTGAGTGTGTATAGTTTTATTTAAATTGTTTTTTTTTTATGTTTTGTAATTGCAATGGAACATTCACTGACTAAAACTCTGCTCTACTCTGATCATCATACAACATATTTTGTTTATTCATTCAAAATTTTCTTATCAACTTTTCTAACCAGAAAACATTTTATTTTTTTTTAATATTTTTTTTTTTTTTTGTTTTATGCTGGCAAACATTTTTGTTTTGTCTTGCTTTTCGGCTCCTTTTACATACAATTTGCTTTCTATTCATTTTTTTTATATAATTTTTTTTTATGATTTTTTTTTTATAATTTTTTTTTTTTTTTTTGGTTTTACAACATTAATTTTTAATTAACTTTTAGTTCAAATTAATGCACATGGTAAAGTTAGAAAAAGAAACAGAGAAAAATTAATACAAACAAAAAATATTTAAGAATTATTGTTAAACAAAAAAAGAACGAAAGAAACAGACAAAAACGTTAAAAAAAAATTTTGTTAAGCAAACTTTTGAGACAATTAACAAAAACAATTGAAAATTCGGTTTACGTTGCTTGACAAAGTAGTCAAAAAAATTGATTAACAAAGCATCAAATTACAGTTAGAATTACAGGAAGAGAAGAAGGAGGAGGAGGAGGAGCAGGAGAAGAAGGTGAAGTTTATTGGGGAGCAGTAAAATTATTATTGCTGCCTAATTTCATCCTGTCGCTCACATTCCTAAGTATTATGCATTACATAATTGTTATGTGTTAATAATAATAATAATAATAATAGTAATAATAATAATTATTACGTTATTTTGTTCTTTTTTGTTTGTTTTTTTCTCTCATTTTGTTGACGACAAAAATACAAATACAAATATTATGCTTCACGTTCAATCTGTTTGCTTTTGCACGTGTGTATGTGTGTGTGTGTGGATGTGTGTGTGTGTGTGTGTGTGTTGGGAAGTGATGCATCTTAAAATTAAAGCAATGTGCATTTACGCTTCGATTTTGGCTGCAATACGGGACAAAGCACAGATCTTATTGCCTCATCAAAGACAGTTTTTAATCCCTTTTGTGTTAGTGCTGAACATTCCAAATATTTAACGGCACCAATCTCTTTAGCCATTGCCAAACCTTGTGGATATGTGATGGGTGCCAATTTTTTATCGCGTAACTTTTCAATTGTATTCTTATCATCACGTAAATCTAATTTGGTGCCAACCAATATAATTGGTGTACTTGGACAATGATGACGTACCTCTGGATACCATTTGGCACGAACATTTTCAAATGATGCTGGATTTACCAATGAGAAGCAAATAAGAAATACATCAGTTTGTGGATATGATAATGGACGTAAACGATCATAATCCTCTTGTCCAGCTGTATCCCATAATCCTAAATTAATTGGTTTTGCATCGACCATAACATTGGCCGAATAATTATCAAATACAGTTGGTATATATTCGCCGGGAAATGCATTTGTCGTATAGCTAATCAGCAGACATGTTTTACCCACAGCGCCGTCACCGACGACGACACATTTAATCGCCTGCATATTTTATTGTTGTTGTACATTGTAGCAGCAGCGCGTACACCAATTGGTAAAATATTGAACAGCTGATGTAATCAATTCTTTGCTGCCATATTAAAAAAAAAAACTTTCTCTTTCTACACATCGCACCTTACCCCACCCCACACCACACCGTAGGTAGTTTTTCTGGAACACTTTCTAAATTGAAAGCATCAGATTTGGGCAGTATTGTAATTAAAGAAGTCTTAAAACGTGCAAATGTCGAAGCAGCGCAGGTTAATGAAGTCATCATGGGTCAGGTAACAGTACAAAATATAAGCAATTGAAAAAATTAGCATAAAATGTACTTAAATTGTTATGTAAATAACGTAAAATATTGCTACAGGCACTCTCTGCGGGCCAAGGTCAAAATCCAGCGCGACAAGCTTCACTCAAGGCTGGATTACCCATAGAAGTGCCTGCCTATGGCATCAATATGCTCTGCGGATCTGGTCTAAAGTTTGTATGCATTATGCTAATATACATTGCCAGCAATACTAACTCTCCCTCTCTTTCTCTCATAGAACTGTTGCTTTGGGTTACCAGGCGATACGATCGGGTGATGCAAAGATTATTATTGCTGGCGGACAGGAGAATATGTCATTAGCGCCACATGTCATACAATTGCGTTCTGGCATTAAAATGGGCAATGGCACATTGGTTGACTCTATGCTCAATGATGGCCTAACAGATGCCATGGAGAATATACATATGGGAATTACGGCTGAGAATCTTGCAGAGAAATATCAAATAAGTCGCGAAGCTCAAGATGCTTATGCAGTGCAATCACAACAACGTGCCGAGCATGCACAGAATAATGGTTACTTCAACAATGAAATTGTTGCAGTCGAAATTAAAGATCGCAAAGGAACACAGCTATTTGAGAAGGATGAGTACATTAAGAGTGGCACCAGCATAGCAGGATTACAAAAGTTACGTGCTGCTTTCAAGGATGGCGGTAGCATAACTGCTGGCAATGCATCTGGTGTTAATGATTCAGCTGCTGCACTATTGCTCATGTCAGGTGATGAACTGCAGCAACGTGGACTGCAGCCATTGGCAAAAATTGTTGGCTGGACGCAAAGTGGCATTGAACCAAATGTTATGGGTATTGGTCCAGTGACAGCTGTCGAATCATTAGTATGTTAAGCTTCACTAGCTATACTCGCAAGATTTGACTAATTGCAGCTTCTTTTGCAGCTTAAGAAAATTGGCTGGAGTCGGGAAGAAGTTGATTTGTATGAATTGAATGAAGCTTTCGCTGCACAATCTTTGGCTGTATTGCAGTGTCTACAATTGGATGCCAGCAAAGTGAATATAAATGGCGGTGCCATTGCACTTGGTCATCCAATTGGTGCTTCCGGTGCACGTGTCTTGGTTACGTTGCTTTATGCGCTGCAACGTACTGGCGGAAAACGTGGCATTGCATCGTTATGCATTGGCGGTGGCATGGGCATTGCATTGGCCGTAGAGCGTATCGAAATCTAAATCTAAATTGGAATCAATTGAAGCTTATACTATATATACACACACTATATATTTATTTAACATTTATTTGTCTTTATAATTTTTTTATTATTGTTTTGTATTTTTTATCCCACTTTTGGTATTGAACAAAGGTCACAAAATATTTTTTATAGCTTAAAATATAAAAAGAAACAATAAAAAGAAATTGTTCGATTTTCGTAAAATTTACTTTTTTTGTTTTTCTTTTTATATTTTAAGCTATAAAAAATATTTTGTGACCTTTGTTCAATACCAAAAGTGGGAATAAAAAATACAAAACAATAATAAAAAAATTATAAAGACAAATAAATGTTAAATAAATATATAGTGTGTGTATATATAGTATAAGCTTCAATTGATTCCAATTTAGATTTAGATTTCGATACGCTCTACGGCCAATGCAATGCCCATGCCACCGCCAATGCATAACGATGCAATGCCACGTTTTCCGCCAGTACGTTGCAGCGCATAAAGCAACGTAACCAAGACACGTGCACCGGAAGCACCAATTGGATGACCAAGTGCAATGGCACCGCCATTTATATTCACTTTGCTGGCATCCAATTGTAGACACTGCAAAACAGCCAAAGATTGTGCAGCGAAAGCTTCATTCAATTCATACAAATCAACTTCTTCCCGACTCCAGCCAATTTTCTTAAGCTGCAAAAGAAGCTGCAATTAGTCAAATCTTGCGAGTATAGCTAGTGAAGCTTAACATACTAATGATTCGACAGCTGTCACTGGACCAATACCCATAACATTTGGTTCAATGCCACTTTGCGTCCAGCCAACAATTTTTGCCAATGGCTGCAGTCCACGTTGCTGCAGTTCATCACCTGACATGAGCAATAGTGCAGCAGCTGAATCATTAACACCAGATGCATTGCCAGCAGTTATGCTACCGCCATCCTTGAAAGCAGCACGTAACTTTTGTAATCCTGCTATGCTGGTGCCACTCTTTATGTACTCATCCTTCTCAAATAGTTGTGTTCCCTTGCGATCTTTAATTTCGACTGCAACAATCTCATTGTTGAAGTAACCATTATTCTGTGCATGCTCGGCACGTTGTTGTGATTGCACTGCATAAGCATCTTGAGCTTCGCGACTTATTTGATATTTCTCTGCAAGATTCTCAGCCGTAATTCCCATATGTATATTCTCCATGGCATCTGTTAGGCCATCATTGAGCATAGAGTCAACCAATGTGCCATTGCCCATTTTAATGCCAGAACGCAATTGTATAACATGTGGCGCTAATGACATATTCTCCTGTCCGCCAGCAATAATAATCTTTGCATCACCCGATCGTATCGCCTGGTAACCCAAAGCAACAGTTCTATGAGAGAAAGAGAGGGAGAGTGAGTATTGTTGGCAATGTATATTAACATAATGCATACAAACTTTAGACCTGATCCGCAGAGCATATTGATGCCATAGGCAGGCACTTCTATGGGTAATCCAGCCTTGAGTGAAGCTTGTCGCGCTGGATTTTGACCTTGGCCCGCAGAGAGTGCCTGTAGCAATATTTTACGTTATTTACATAACAATTTAAGTACTTTTTATGCTAATTTTTTCAATTGCTTATCTTTTGTACTGTTACCTGACCCATGATGACTTCATTAACCTGCGCTGCTTCGACATTTGCACGTTTTAAGACTTCTTTAATTACAATACTGCCCAAATCTGATGCTTTCAATTTAGAAAGTGTTCCAGAAAAACTACCTACGGTGTGGTGTGGGGTGGCGTGAGGTGCGATATGTAGAAAGAGAAAGTTTTTTTTAATATGGCAGCAAAAGAATTGATTACATCAGCTGTTCAATATTTTACCAATTGGTGTACGCGCTGCTGCTACAATGTACACGTCAGCCATAGCTTTATAATTTTTCTAGCAATAAATATAGCAAATGTTTATAGTTTAAGTAATAAATATGCAAAAATAATAATAAAGCGAAAATACACTGCGTGCGTCTGTTGATTTGAAGCGCGATGAAACGAATGGCGAGAGAGTTCGCTGCGGCGAATAGTTAAATATTACATTGCCGCATTTCGCCGCAGCGATGAGTAAACAAACGGCAAATTTGTATGCTGCGATGACACTTGCAGCGAAAATATTATAATTATTTAAGATATAGGCATATATATTTTTATTTTTTATTTGTATATAATAATATTGAAGAAAACAGTTATGTATATATAATAAAGTTGTAATAATAGTTAAAGTTAACTCATCAAATAAAGCTGCATTAACTGTTCATTTAACTTTGAAATTTAAATTAAAAAATTTTAACTTTTTGTAAGTTTTACTAACTGATCAAATTGTTTAAATTTAATGCAGGCGCTAATTATCGTTATTGGCTTACCACCACACTAGTATCGATAAGTACAAAAATTAAAAAAAAAAACACTTGCGATTGTTCTGCTTCAGCTATCGATGTATATGCTTGTACTCATATCGATACGCTATCAGTCAGTACACAGAAAATTAATTTTTTTGCTGTAAAAAAAAAACGCACAAAAAGCGTATTAAAAACGCGAAAAACGGAGAAACGCGCCCGCCCAGCGATTAGCCGAACTGCCGCCAGCCACAAAACGAGAACGGATGTGAGAAATCAGAGCAACTGCAGCTGCAACTACAACTACAACGACAGCAACAGCCCCAGCCCTCGCCCAACAACAACAACAACAACAAGCAGACAGACAGCAAGCAAGCAACAAGCCTAACCAAAGACAACAACAACAACAAGCCGCACAATCTCACAAAGCGCAAGAAAACGCAACAAATATGCAGGCGATCAAGTGCGTGGTGGTGGGGGACGGCGCGGTGGGTAAAACCTGCCTGCTGATCAGCTATACGACAAATGCATTTCCCGGCGAATATATACCAACTGTATTTGATAATTATTCGGCCAATGTTATGGTCGATGCAAAACCAATTAATTTAGGATTATGGGATACAGCTGGACAAGAGGATTATGATCGTTTACGTCCATTATCATATCCACAAACTGATGTATTTCTTATTTGCTTCTCATTGGTAAATCCAGCATCATTTGAAAATGTTCGTGCCAAATGGTATCCAGAGGTACGTCATCATTGTCCAAGTACACCAATTATATTGGTTGGCACCAAATTAGATTTACGTGATGATAAGAATACAATTGAAAAGTTACGCGATAAAAAATTGGCACCCATCACATATCCACAAGGTTTGGCAATGGCTAAAGAGATTGGTGCCGTTAAATATTTGGAATGTTCAGCACTAACACAAAAGGGATTAAAAACTGTCTTTGATGAGGCAATAAGATCTGTGCTTTGTCCCGTATTGCAGCCAAAATCGAAGCGTAAATGCACATTGCTTTAATTTTAAGATGCATCACTTCCCAACACACACACACACACACACACATCCACACACACACACATACACACGTGCAAAAGCAAACAGATTGAACGTGAAGCATAATATTTGTATTTGTATTTTTGTCGTCAACAAAATGAGAGAAAAAAACAAACCAAAAAGAACAAAATAACGTAATAATTATTATTATTACTATTATTATTATTATTATTATTAACACATAACAATTATGTAATGCATAATACTTAGGAATGTGAGCGACAGGATGAAATTAGGCAGCAATAATAATTTTACTGCTACCAAATAAACTTCACCTTCTCCTGCTCCTTCTCCTCCTTCTCTTCCTGTAATTCTAACTGTAATTTGATGCTTTGTTAATCAATTTTTTTTGACTACTTTGTCAAGCAACGTAAACCGAATTTTCAATTGTTTTTGTTAATTGTCTCAAAAGTTTGCTTAACAAAATTTTTTTTTAACGTTTTTGTCTGTTTCTTTCGTTCTTTTTTTGTTTAACAATAATTCTTAAATATTTTTTGTTTGTATTAATTTTTCTCTGTTTCTTTTTCTAACTTTACCATGTGCATTAATTTGAACTAAAAGTTAATTAAAAATTAATGTTGTAAAACCAAAAAAAAAAAAAAAAATTATAAAAAAAAAATCATAAAAAAAAATTATATAAAAAAAATGAATAGAAAGCAAATTGTATGTAAAAGGAGCCGAAAAGCAAGACAAAACAAAAATGTTTGCCAGCATAAAACAAAAAAAAAAAAAATTATTAAAAAAAAATAAAATGTTTTCTGGTTAGAAAAGTTGATAAGAAAATTTTGAATGAATAAACAAAATATGTTGTATGATGATCAGAGTAGAGCAGAGTTTTAGTCAGTGAATGTTCCATTGCAATTACAAAACATAAAAAAAAAAAAATTAAATAAAACTATACACACTCACACACACATATACACACGCATGCATGCATACATACAAACATATACAAAACATATTGTATTTAGATGTTGATACTGAATTCGAAGGAAAAAGCGATACTACAGCTTAATATAGAAATATATAAGATTTTTGATGAACAACAACAAACAACAACAAGAAGCAACAACAGCAACTTTTTCCATGAGCTAATTATATATGTATTAAGATATTGTCCTTCGTATACTATGTAAATGTACTGAGAAAAAAAAAAACAAAACAAAAACAACACACTTTGAATACTTTGTATTTTAAATATTGAAAAAAATCAAAAAAAAAAAAAAAACAAGAAAACCAAATACTGCAAAAAGAGAAAAAAATAACATAAACAAAAGAAAACATAAAAAAAAATCATACATAAATGTGTCAATGGAATTCAAAATAAAGCATATAAAAAAAAAAAAACAAAAAAAAAAAATAATTCTAATAACTTGAGTAACCACAATGAAATAGGTATTATATACATATACATAGTAAGTAGCTACATTATGCTCGACTATAAGATACCAACTGGTACTTCAAAAAAAAAAAAAGAAGTAAGAAAGCTATAGTCGAGTATGCTCGACTATATAATACTCGGTGCCCAAAGTTATTTATATTATATACTTATTTTATTATATTTTCTTATATTGTGATTTAAAAAAAAAAATAGCTTCGAGATTCGAACCGCGGACCCCATGCACACAAGTTCAACCCTCTAACCAGTTAGCCACACTCTTTACAGGTGTGAGAAAGAAAAACACTAAGTTAATGTTGCCGTCGTGTGGGGTGAGAACAACAGGCAAGCGTACGCTATAGAGACGCCTCTCAAATTTTACAAATTGAAATGTGTGTATAACTTCCATGTTAATAATTCAATATATGTGGCTTCCTCTCATGGTTTTTATCGATTTGCAAACACTGCAAATGAAGTTGAGATCTTACAGTCTTTGAGATTCCTCGTGTTTATAGAGACGTAGACAGTCGGACAGACATGGGTGTTACATACATTTGCTGCTGTCACAAACTCAATATACTCTTGGTACCCAATATGCACCGAGTATAAAAATTGATTAATTTTCTAGATCTATTTCTTTTCGATCTAGAGTAAAATTTGCATAGTTCAGCAGTAATACAAATGTTGCAAAAATTCATTCAATAATTTCTGTAGGCGGCGAAAGGCGTAGCAAAAAATCGAAATAAACTTGCAACTGCCTACAACTAATACAAAGAAAAATAACGCCTCTAGTTCTTATAATCTTCAAGAACTAGCTGTTCAAACGGACGTCACTGCTGTCACTGAAAGTCATTATACCCTATGATATACTCATGTGTAATGGGTATAAAAATTCAACAGGTCGCATATTCGCATTGGTTTACAATTTCAACAGCAGCATTAAATAAAATATATATGTAGATTGTGTAGTCGCGAAAAATAAAAACGTAACATTGACAATTTTATGCTTATCATAGCAGTTATAGTAGAACAAAAATATTAAGAGAGATTTGTTTTTTTTTTTGCTGGAATTGTAAGAATGTTCTCGCAGCTGGAAATTAATCGGGCACAACAGCAAATGAGCAACAACAAAAAGCATTTTTATGTTTATGTTACAGAGGCGGACGCGAACACACGCACACACACAGAGAGACAGGGAGAGAGAGGAAGAGAGCGAAAAAGTGTGAGCGTAAGAGACATGTGTTGTGCATGCATATGTATGTCTGTGTGTGCGTGTGCATGTGTGTTTATCTGTAGCTATGCGCTGTGCAAGTAACCCGCCGTTTGCCCCCATGACGTGTCTCAACTATTACGCGAAGCGACCCCATGGACCAATCATTAAAGAGTCTGATGCTGTGTGATGTGTTGTGCGTATGTATCACTTTCAGCTGACGTGGATCTTTGCTGCTCATTCTCCACTGCTCATCTCTTCTCTGCACATACGCATATTAATCAAAAAAACAATATGGAAATGAAAATCTTGATTTATTCAAATCAATTTCAATTCATATTTTTTTTTTATGAGTATTTTTTTTCTGTTAATTTCTGAAGTTCAACTATTAACTAATATTAAGAACTTAATTTAAGTATTACAATTTATTTGGCATTTCGAGTCAATGTTTCACTTAATTTAATAATCCTTGCCTGCTGCTGCTGCTGCTACTGCTCCAATCTTAAAATTCATCATGTCGTGCAAGTGCTTCACCAAAATCAGTTGCCTGTGAGCCAACGAATACATCATATTTTTCCAATACTTCTTCTTTGGTCAATTGCTCATCATGATCTGTATCGGCTTCAAAGATTAAATGCTTTGCCTCGCTGCCAGCATGATCAAAATCCGTTGGTATTATCCATTGACGCACTTCATCTTCATTGAGATAACCATCATTATCTAGATCACGATGTTGACTAAATGCTTCACGTTCACTTAGCACCCATTCGGGTTCATCTTCGTTAGCTTCTGCTGGACGATACATATCACCAATGTATTCATCAACAGAGATTTTACCATCCTTATCTTTGTCTAAATCTTCAATAGTTTCTTGTAGTACCACGTCACGCATTGTTGGATGCTCTTCCGGATGTAGGAATGCTGTAAATTCAGCGCGTGTCAAATTATCATCATCATCCTGATCAGCATTTGCCCAACGGCGGCGATCACGTTTCAACATGTTTCTATAGGAGACGCCTGTGGAACAATTTGGAAAGATTAGCCAAAAAAAAAAAATCGATGAAAATTGAAATTGTTTTACCATGCTCCTCCTGGTCAAGTTCCTCGGTAGTTAGTCCATCCATAAAGCCATAGACATTTTTACGATATGCTTGCCATGAGATTGTATCATTCTTTTCAGGATTATGTTGACGCCACAATCGGCCAACATCTTCATCAATGTAGCGACGCTGCGTAAATTGAATCCAATTCTTGAGCTCCGACAATGTTATAAAACCATTCTTATCTTCATCAATGCGATCAACAATCAAACCTAAGCGACGTTTACTTTCCTCCGGTGTGAGATCATCAAATTTTTTGGCTTCATCGGCACCCAAAAATTGTTCATGATCAAATTGTGAATTATGTGCGGCACCATCGAAATGTTTTGCATTCATTGAATCAATTTCCAACGGAATGCGCTGCGGTTTATCATCGGCCGGCAAGTTAGATGCAGCAGCCGTAATGCTTATCGCTGCAAGAGCAACAAGCATAAATATTCCAGTGCTCATTTTTTTTTTGTTTTTAGCAAACGTCGCGTTGTCTGTTCGCTTTGAGTAATGAAACTAAAGTAAACTGTAATTGGCTAAAAATTCATTGAATGAAGCCTAGAGTAAGTATCGATACTTGAACTTGTAGCGATACTTTTTTAGTTTTCAAATTCGAAATGCATAGCGCAAAAACGATAAGCATCGAAAAAAAACGATAACTTTCGATAATTTATTGTATTTGAAATTTCTTTTTATTAATTTGCAATTTGATTTATTATTAAAAAATATTCTTAAAAATTTGTATCATTTAATTTGATGCATAGCAATAAATATATGTGTGCAATTACAATTATAAATATATAATTAAATTTACAAAGTCATTAATTCGTGCGCTGAGATGACATTTTTTTATATTTATTTTTTGTTGTTGCTTTTAACGCTTCTTGCTAACGTATCATTTATATCCTGGTTCAATGAACTAAAATCGCCTGTATTGCATGAAATGCTTGGAATATCAAAATTGGAAAAACCACGATAATTTGCCACCTCTGGCTTTAATGGTGATGGTAATAATACACCAGTACCAGGCACTTCACTATCTATTAAACTATCCGTTGTGCTATCCAAGAGGCTCGTCTCTGCCGACGGTTTTGTGATGTTACGTTGCACAAGTGGATCAAATTCATCAAGAATCACTTTTGATTCATCAGCTGTGCTATTTTCACCACTTTGATCGGATAAATCAAAATCATAATTAATATTTGTAAGTCCACCTTGAAATTCGGTGCCCAACATTAAAACATCAGCCGCTTCAGATGAATCCTCAAGCAATGAGACTGCATCGAAGGGTGTATAATTGAACATAGGTGAGGCAAAGAGTTGATCCGTATGTTGTGGCGATAAACGATCCGATGTACTTAGATTTGTATCCTTTAAAGCTAAAGTATGTGATGGCTCCAAATGTGAAACATTTATTGCTCCCTGTTTACCTTTGGCTGACAATGTATGTTGACTTAGTACACCACTCAGCAGATTAGATTGATAATGTCCCACAGCAGCAGAGGCAGCGGGTTCAATGCCAACATCATGTGCTAGATGTGCACGCGCTTGTTTTATAAGAAACGCTGGCGTCTTGATGGGCAACAGTGTTAGCGGTGCTTTGGCTATGACAGTATCCACTTTTTCAGTTACCTCACGTTGAAATTCGATTAGTTCACGTTCAAAGTCAACAATGCCAGTGCTAATTGCTGTATTACGTTTCTGCAACTGTTCCATACACTTCATATTCTCCGAAATTAGATGCAGACTCTCACAGGCCAATAGTGCACTCTCCCAGGGTGTGCTGAATGCTTGTTCACCGGACATGTAAGCTTCAAATTCTTCAGGACTAATGCCTAAACTTTCAGCTTTAAGATTCTCAATGAATGCAATTGCTGAACAGAGATTAGTAAAATAATATCCGCCTTCGCCGCTCATGACACGTGCAGCATTGGTGAAACGATTAACAAAATTAATATTGCTATGCAGGCGCACAGGATTCGCTTTGAGTACAACAAATATTAAAGCTGGTAGAAAATCATCAGCACTTGCTGGTCCACCAGTGGCACGTTTCAATAGATCAAATATATGACGACAACAGCGTACAGTGCAATTGAGTTTCTCCTGCGGCGAGTAATAGGAATCAATGCCAACAAGTTCCGATATGGCATTATAGACCAAATCGCGTGCCTCAGCATTTACCTCATCAATGCTGCAATCAAGATGCTTGGATGTTATCCAGCTTAATTGACGTATACGTTTCTGCACCTTGACATCACTTTCCTCATCTGTGGTAAAGTATGGACTAAAAAGAAAACTATAGAAGCAACAAAAAGTTTAGTAGTATATGAAATTGGGAAAGATTATCGCTTGACTCACTTGTGATTCTGAGTCATGACAACTTTTTCGAAGAAATCTATGGCACTATCGCGATCCTCATTTGTGGCAATCTCAAAGCGTGCATCATTATGTACAACATCAGCGAATCTTGTATATGCATTCTGCACTAAATCTGATAATTCATCAACATTCTTGCTGCTACTGTTGTTCATATATTTTCGTATATCATGATCCAAACGTTGTATCTCATTTTTAAGCTTACGCTTTGCATCATCTGGTAAACGCAATTGACGTAATTGCAATAAAAATTGATTCTCAGTGGCACTTGGTACACGCGTTTGAGTTTGTTGATGTTGTTGATGCTGTTGTTGCTGGGAAACTGTTGGTAGCTTATTCTTCAAGGTGCTAACCAGTGACTTTTTCTTTGGCAGTGTGCTAGCTGCTTGTATCTCATGTTCTTTGTCTACATGTTTCTTTGTCTTTGATCGTCCCAGTGATAATAAATGTTGCGGTGATCTACGTTCCATTGTTCCGCTAGCGGAACTAGAACTGGCAACGGCAATTGGAGAATTAATTGCTACTTCATGATGATGTTGATGATCTTCATTGGCTTTCTCTGTAAATATATTGAATAAAAATTATGTATTGGGATGCCCAACATATTTATGACTAATTGATTCTTCATAAGAAAACAGATAAACTCGTTCATTCAAGACTCTTGTCTCGCTCGCTTACGCTTTTTTCTCTGCTTATCGTTGCGCTCGCGAAAACATTTCGAGCAGAGTCCATCGAACTGTGTATTGCCGTAGAAACCACAGCCTTGACGACATTTCAGATCTTGCTGACCGATTCTTAACATTGGCGCACGGTTCGCCATCGTGTGCAATGTCTTTTTTTTGTATTCTCTCTTTGTTTAAATTTTCTTTTTATTATCAAGTGTTCTTTTCTTAATAAGTTACATCGTCAAGTCAACAAGCTGCGCTCGATTGCAAATCGAACAGCTGATTGTCTCAGAGTATCGATACTTGTAAAAGGTGAATAGCAAAAAAAGTAAAATAAAATACTTGCTATCGTTTAAACGATATTGTCAAACATCGATATATTTGGCGTTGTATTTTCAAATTTAAACATAAATTTCTAACAGTTTCAAAATTAGTCACATAATGAATGAAAGCGTAAAATAAAACACAAATGTTAAGTGATTCATAGATTTATTTATTAAAAAGTAAGTAAATTCGACTTTGGAATTTTACTAAAATTGTATTTTAGTTATTTTTTTTTTTTTATTAAAAATGAAAATAAAACAAAAACATTTGAAATTGCAACTTAGAAAATATTATTATTATTATTATATTTGCACAATCTTTGATTTACTTTGATTTTTTAAGTACAGTTTTATTTTTTTTTTGTTTGCATTTTGTGTAAAATTGAACGTGACTTAGGAATTAGTTTTATGTTGTATTATCTTAAATACTTAGTATGCATAAAACACACGTTTTCTTTTTTTTCTTTAATTAAATTGTTTACATGCATATATAGTTTTTTTTTTTTGTTTTTAAGTTTTTCATTAGAATTAGGACGGTTATACACGTAGAATGCAACTTCTGGTATGTATAGGCAATAATTTGGGTAAAGTTTTTTTTTGCTTTTTTAAAAGGTATCTAAAGAAGAATTTGATGTAGATGCGAAAAGCGAAAATGTTTCACAACAACAATTTAAAAAAAAGAAAAATAAGAAACATATGAAAAGCTTGAAAAATAAAAAACATGTATTTTATTCTGCTATGACTAGACTACAAATTTTCAAAAGTTTTTCCTAACTGTATTTGTCAACTACATATTTCGATTCAATTTACTAACATTTTCATTTTGTTGTCTTTTTTTTTTGTTTATTCTTCTGTTGTTCCCATTAACATATATCAATCATTAAGTGCAACAGATGAGCGCAAAATAAATCACACTCCGTGCACTAAATTCCAGCTTTTAATTGACGCACTCCATACAAAATGCATATATATCATTATATATTATATAAGTAGATTATAGACTACACTCAACTCTACAAAAACTTGTTCTACTAATGCTACGCGCTCTATATTCAATTTTTTTTATTTTTTGAGGGGGTGAAAAAAACCGTTTCGTTCATTCTTCTGCGTTTTCATCATTTAATTAGTCTCACAAATTGCTAATACATTTTAAATATTATTATTATTTTCTTCTATAATTTGAAAATGCAACCTTGTATTCGTGTGCTCAGCTACCGTTAGTTTACGTCTACTTTATCATCTACTACTATTCAATTTTCTCTCACAATTCTACAATTTTCTCTTTGTATCAATTCTCAATTTCATTATCAAATTTCAAAAAGTCTCGTTTATAGTTTTTTTGAAATTTGATAATGAAATTGAGATTGATAAAGAAGAAAATCAGAATTGTGAGAGAAAATTGAATAGTAGTAGATGATAAAGTATACGTAAACTAACGGTGAGCTGAGCGCACGAATACAAGGTTGCATTTTCAAATTATAGAAGAAAATCAATGAGTTAATATTTTTAAAATGTATTAGCACAATTTGTGAGACTAATTAAATGATGAAAACGCAGAAAAATAAAACGAAACAGTTCACCCAAAAAAAAATTGAATATAGAGCGCGTAGCATTAGTAGAACAAGTTTTTGTAGAGTTGAGTGTAGTCTATAATCTACTTATATAATATATAATGATATATATGCATTTTGTATGGAGTGCGTCAATTAAAAGCTGGAATTTAGTGCACGGAGTGTGATTTATTTTGCGCTCATCTGTTGCACTTAATGATTGATATATGTTAATGGGAACAACAGAAGAATAAACAAAAAAAAAAGACAACAAAATGAAAATGTTAGTAAATTGAATCGAAATATGTAGTTGACAAATACAGTTAGGAAAAACTTTTGAAAATTTGTAGTCTAGTCATAGCAGAATAAAATACATGTTTTTTATTTTTCAAGCTTTTCATATGTTTCTTATTTTTCTTTTTTTTAAATTGTTGTTGTGAAACATTTTCGCTTTTCGCATCTACATCAAATTCTTCTTTAGATACCTTTTAAAAAAGCAAAAAAAAACTTTACCCAAATTATTGCCTATACATACCAGAAGTTGCATTCTACGTGTATAACCGTCCTAATTCTAATGAAAAACTTAAAAACAAAAAAAAAACTATATATGCATGTAAACAATTTAATTAAAGAAAAAAAAAGAAAACGTGTGTTTTATGCATACTAAGTATTTAAGATAATACAACATAAAACTAATTCCTAAGTCACGTTCAATTTTACACAAAATGCAAACAAAAAAAATAAAACTGTACTTAAAAAATCAAAGTAAATCAAAGATTGTGCAAATATAATAATAATAATAATATTTTCTAAGTTGCAATTTCAAATGTTTTTGTTTTATTTTCATTTTTAATAAAAAAAAAAAATAACTAAAATAAAATTTTAGTAAAATTCCAAAGTCGAATTTACTTACTTTTTAATAAATAAATCTATGAATCACTTAACATTTGTGTTTTATTTTACGCTTTCATTCATTATGTGACTAATTTTGAAACTGTTAAAAATTTATATTTAAATTTGAAAATACAACGCCAAATATATCGATGTTTGACAATATCGTTTAAACGATAGCAAGTATTTTATTTTCTTTTTTTGCTATTCACCTTTTACAAGTATCGATACTCTGAGACAATCAGCTGTTCGATTTGCAATCGAGCGCAGCTTGTTGACTTGACGATGTAACTTATTAAGAAAAGAACACTTGATAATAAAAAGAAAATTTAAACAAAGAGAGAATACAAAAAAAAGACATTGCACACGATGGCGAACCGTGCGCCAATGTTAAGAATCGGTCAGCAAGATCTGAAATGTCGTCAAGGCTGTGGTTTCTACGGCAATACACAGTTCGATGGACTCTGCTCGAAATGTTTTCGCGAGCGCAACGATAAGCAGAGAAAAAAGCGTAAGCGAGCGAGACAAGAGTCTTCAATGAACGAGTTTATCTGTTTTCTTATGAAGAATCAATTAGTCATAACTATGTTGGGCATCCCAATACATAATTTTTATTTAATATATTTGCAGAGAAAGCCAATGAGGATCATCAACATCATCATGAAGTAGCAATTAATTCTCCAATTGCCGTTGCCAGTTCTAGTTCCGCTAGCGGAACAATGGAACGTAGATCACCGCAACATTTATTATCACTGGGACGATCAAAGACAAAGAAACATGTAGACAAAGAACATGAGATACAAGCAGCTAGCACACTGCCAAAGAAAAAGTCACTGGTTAGCACCTTGAAGAATAAGCTACCAACAGTTTCCCAGCAACAACAGCATCAACAACATCAACAAACTCAAACGCGTGTACCAAGTGCCACTGAGAATCAATTTTTATTGCAATTACGTCAATTGCGTTTACCAGATGATGCAAAGCGTAAGCTTAAAAATGAGATACAACGTTTGGATCATGATATACGAAAATATATGAACAACAGTAGCAGCAAGAATGTTGATGAATTATCAGATTTAGTGCAGAATGCATATACAAGATTCGCTGATGTTGTACATAATGATGCACGCTTTGAGATTGCCACAAATGAGGATCGCGATAGTGCCATAGATTTCTTCGAAAAAGTTGTCATGACTCAGAATCACAAGTGAGTCAAGCTCTAATCTTTCCCAATTTCATATACTACTAAACTTTTGTTGCTTCTATAGTTTTCTTTTTAGTCCATACTTTACCACAGATGAGGAAAGTGATGTCAAGGTGCAGAAACGTATACGTCAATTAAGCTGGATAACATCCAAGCATCTTGATTGCAGCATTGATGAGGTCAATGCTGAGGCACGCGATTTGGTCTATAATGCCATATCGGAACTTGTTGGCATTGATTCCTATTACTCGCCACAGGAGAAACTCAATTGCACTGTACGCTGTTGTCGTCATATATTTGATCTATTGAAACGTGCCACTGGTGGACCAGCAAGTGCTGATGATTTTCTACCAGCTTTAATATTTGTTGTACTCAAAGCGAATCCTGTGCGCCTGCATAGCAATATTAATTTTGTCAATCGTTTCACCAATGCTGCACGTGTCATGAGCGGTGAAGGCGGATATTATTTTACTAATCTCTGTTCAGCAATTGCATTCATTGAGAATCTTAAAGCTGAAAGTTTAGGCATTAGTCCTGAAGAATTTGAAGCTTACATGTCCGGTGAACAGGCATTCAGCACACCCTGGGAGAGTGCACTATTGGCCTGTGAGAGTCTGCATCTAATTTCGGAGAATATGAAGTGTATGGAACAGTTGCAGAAACGTAATACAGCAATTAGCACTGGCATTGTTGACTTTGAACGTGAACTAATCGAATTTCAACGTGAGGTAACCGAAAAAGTGGATACTGTCATAGCCAAAGCACCACTAACACTGTTGCCCATCAAGACGCCAGCGTTTCTTATAAAACAGGCGCGTGCACATCTAGCACATGATGTTGGCATTGAAGCCGCTGCCTCTGCTGCTGTGGGACATTATCAATCTAATCTGCTGAGTGGTGTACTAAGTCAACATACATTGTCAGCCAAAGGTAAACAGGGAGCAATAAATGTTTCACATTTGGAGCCATCACATACTTTAGCTTTAAAGGATACAAATCTAAGTACATCGGATCGTTTATCGCCACAACAGACGGATCAACTCTTTGCCTCACCTATGTTCAATTATACACCCTTCGATGCAGTCTCATTGCTTGAGGATTCATCTGAAGCGGCTGATGTTTTAATGTTGGGTACCGAATTTCAAGGTGGACTTACAAATATTAATTATGATTTTGATTTATCCGATCAAAGTGGTGAAAATAGCACAGCTGATGAATCAAAAGTGATTCTTGATGAATTTGATCCACTTGTGCAACGTAACATCACAAAACCGTCGGCAGAGACGAGCCTCTTGGATAGCACAACGGATAGTTTAATAGATAGTGAAGTGCCTGGTACTGGTGTATTATTACCATCACCATTAAAGCCAGAGGTGGCAAATTATCGTGGTTTTTCCAATTTTGATATTCCAAGCATTTCATGCAATACAGGCGATTTTAGTTCATTGAACCAGGATATAAATGATACGTTAGCAAGAAGCGTTAAAAGCAACAACAAAAAATAAATATAAAAAAATGTCATCTCAGCGCACGAATTAATGACTTTGTAAATTTAATTATATATTTATAATTGTAATTGCACACATATATTTATTGCTATGCATCAAATTAAATGATACAAATTTTTAAGAATATTTTTTAATAATAAATCAAATTGCAAATTAATAAAAAGAAATTTCAAATACAATAAATTATCGAAAGTTATCGTTTTTTTTCGATGCTTATCGTTTTTGCGCTATGCATTTCGAATTTGAAAACTAAAAAAGTATCGCTACAAGTTCAAGTATCGATACTTACTCTAGGCTTCATTCAATGAATTTTTAGCCAATTACAGTTTACTTTAGTTTCATTACTCAAAGCGAACAGACAACGCGACGTTTGCTAAAAACAAAAAAAAAATGAGCACTGGAATATTTATGCTTGTTGCTCTTGCAGCGATAAGCATTACGGCTGCTGCATCTAACTTGCCGGCCGATGATAAACCGCAGCGCATTCCGTTGGAAATTGATTCAATGAATGCAAAACATTTCGATGGTGCCGCACATAATTCACAATTTGATCATGAACAATTTTTGGGTGCCGATGAAGCCAAAAAATTTGATGATCTCACACCGGAGGAAAGTAAACGTCGCTTAGGTTTGATTGTTGATCGCATTGATGAAGATAAGAATGGTTTTATAACATTGTCGGAGCTCAAGAATTGGATTCAATTTACGCAGCGTCGCTACATTGATGAAGATGTTGGCCGATTGTGGCGTCAACATAATCCTGAAAAGAATGATACAATCTCATGGCAAGCATATCGTAAAAATGTCTATGGCTTTATGGATGGACTAACTACCGAGGAACTTGACCAGGAGGAGCATGGTAAAACAATTTCAATTTTCATCGATTTTTTTTTTTGGCTAATCTTTCCAAATTGTTCCCACAGGCGTCTCGTATAGAAACATGTTGAAACGTGATCGCCGCCGTTGGGCAAATGCTGATCAGGATGATGATGATAATTTGACACGCGCTGAATTTACAGCATTCCTACATCCGGAAGAGCATCCAACAATGCGTGACGTGGTACTACAAGAAACTATTGAAGATTTAGACAAAGATAAGGATGGTAAAATCTCTGTTGATGAATACATTGGTGATATGTATCGTCCAGCAGAAGCTAACGAAGATGAACCCGAATGGGTGCTAAGTGAACGTGAAGCATTTAGTCAACATCGTGATCTAGATAATGATGGTTATCTCAATGAAGATGAAGTGCGTCAATGGATAATACCAACGGATTTTGATCATGCTGGCAGCGAGGCAAAGCATTTAATCTTTGAAGCCGATACAGATCATGATGAGCAATTGACCAAAGAAGAAGTATTGGAAAAATATGATGTATTCGTTGGCTCACAGGCAACTGATTTTGGTGAAGCACTTGCACGACATGATGAATTTTAAGATTGGAGCAGTCAGCAGCAGCAGCAGGCAAGGATTATTAAATTAAGTGAAACATTGACTCGAAATGCCAAATAAATTGTAATACTTAAATTAAGTTCTTAATATTAGTTAATAGTTGAACTTCAGAAATTAACAGAAAAAAAATACTCATAAAAAAAAAATATGAATTGAAATTGATTTGAATAAATCAAGATTTTCATTTCCATATTGTTTTTTTGATTAATATGCGTATGTGCAGAGA
>JBAMBR010001595.1:0-22082 GCA_037044475.1 Zaprionus obscuricornis
GCCTATATATATATATATCGCTGTCTCTGTCTCGCTCAGACACACTCTGCATATTTGCTGCAACAGCTAGCTGTGCAGCCCTTGCAACTGCTGCACTTTGCATTTTTGCCATTGCACTTGCCGTTGAAAATTAATTTTCGTGCAACAGCCGGAGCTCTAGAACAATAGGCAAACAGCAGCGCGGCGACTGCTTCAACAACGACTACAACTTGTAGATAACTGCTAGCGGCCTCTTTGCCTCTTTTACCTTCTCCTCCCTGTTGCTGCTATTACTTTACCTCTACAACAACTGTGCGGCATCAAGTGGCAATACCCGTGCCAGTGCCACAGCCAAACCAATGCATAGTTTTTGGGGTGTTCACACACACACACACACACATATATACATATAGAAAAATACACACAGTAGTCAATAAAACTCGATGC
This sequence comes from Zaprionus obscuricornis, assembly GCA_037044475.1. Taxonomy (NCBI): domain Eukaryota; kingdom Metazoa; phylum Arthropoda; class Insecta; order Diptera; family Drosophilidae; genus Zaprionus; species Zaprionus obscuricornis. Next base: position 427 of record JBAMBR010001595.1, read on the forward strand.
GAAATTCACACACGTATTAAAGTGCGCGTGCACGTTGTTTGTGGTTTTTGTTTGTTGTTTTTGCTCTTGTTGCTGTTGCTGTTGTTATTCGTCGACTATGTAGCCAAATAATAATAATAAAACAAAAAAAAAAAAAAAATAGGCAACTCTACTTGCAAAAGGTTGCCGCAGGTCTTGGTCTGTAATCTTGTCTCCATCTTGAGATCATAGTCTCAATCTAGCTCGAACATAACTGTTGTTCAGTGCTTTAAATATTGCCACATCTGCCACATTCAACTGCAATTGCAATTACAATTACAATTGCACATTCAACTATTTGTTGTGGGTGGGAATGAATACTTGAGATTTACAAAAAAAAAACAAAAAACAATAAACAAAAAATAAAAATAAAAATAAAAAAAAATCTCTGGGAACTATAACAAGAAAGTTTTCAAATAGAATTTTTAAAAAAATTCTTGTTGCCGTCATATATATATATATATACATATATTAAGCTGATCTGTTGATCTACTAGATTCTATACAAATTTTTATTATTCTCAATTTCATAGGAATTTCGATTGTTTTTTATTTTTATTTTTATTTTTTTTTGTTTATTGTTTTTTGTTTTTTCTTGTAAATCTCAAGTATTCATTCCACCCACAACAAATAGTTGAATGTGCAATTGTAATTGTAATTGCAATTGCAGTTGAATGTGGCAGATGTGGCAATATTTAAAGCACTGAACAACAGTTATGTTCGAGCTAGATTGAGACTATGATCTCAAGATGGAGACAAGATTACAGACCAAGACCTGCGGCAACCTTTTGCAAGTAGAGTTGCCTATTTTTTTTTTTTTTTGTTTTTTATTATTATTATTTGGCTACATAGTCGACGAATAACAACAGCAACAGCAACAAGAGCAAAAACAACAAACAAAAACCACAAACAACGTGCACGCGCACTTTAATACGTGTGTGAATTTCGCATCGAGTTTTATTGACTACTGTGTGTATTTTTCTATATGTATATGTGTGTGTGTGTGTGTGTGTGAACACCCCAAAAACTATGCATTGGTTTGGCTGTGGCACTGGCACGGGTATTGCCACTTGATGCCGCACAGTTGTTGTAGAGGTAAAGTAATAGCAGCAGCAGGGAGTAGAAGGTAAAGAGGCAAAGAGGCAAAGAGGCCGCTAGCAGTTATCTACAAGTTGTAGTCGTTGTTGAAGCAGTCGCCGCGCTGCTGTTTGCCTATTGTTCTAGAGCTCCGGCTGTTGCACGAAAATTAATTTTCAACGGCAAGTGCAATGGCAAAAATGCAAAGTGCAGCAGTTGCAAGGGCTGCACAGCTAGCTGTTGCAGCAAATATGCAGAGTGTGTCTGAGCGAGACAGAGACAGCGATATATATATATATAGGCAAAAGAGGCAAAGAGCAAAGAATACTGCAGATTTGCCAAGCACTGATAGAGCGGGACGTTTCGGGCTTGAAAAGGTCGTCGTCGTCGTCGTTGTTGTTGTTGTTGTTGCTGCTGTTGTTGCTGTTTGGCAAAAGTTTTGCGCGCTGCATAGTAAAATGCACCGTTATTCGAGCTACCAATTCTCTTCTTCTCTCTCTCTCTCTCTCTCTTTATATATATATATATATATATATCTATCTATCTCACTCGCACTCTTGAGAAATACAAATTTTGCTGGCCTACGTGTGTTTTTGCGGACTGCCACAGCCACATTGCGTATCTATGAGATACAAATGTTGAAGCGTGTGCATATGCTGCCCGTTTGCAACAGTTGCCAACAACTCCAACTTTACCTCCAACTTCACCCACTCCAACTATAACTATAACTACAACTCCAATTCCAACTCCAACTACGACTCTGTTTGCCGCTGTTATTTAGTAGTTAATAATGAGCATGTTGAACCTGTCGCTGTTTGTTTTTTGCAATACCCCATTGAGGGTGATTTAGTCAGCGGGTATCTTCAAAAACCGCAATTCAATGTTCTTTTAATGTACTAAAACATAATTCTTCTCTCTCTCTCTCTCTCCCTCTCTTCTTCTTCTCCTTCATCTTGTGAGAAATTTGTAGTTGAAATAGTCAACAATAAGCTCAAAATTAATATCAGAGTGCTGTAAGTTTTCATCATTACGATCGTACATCATCTAGATATATATTTTATATATATTAACATATATCATTTATCATTACTATATATCATCTATATAGCATCCATTAAAACTTAAAGAATAAAGATTAAATAATAACTGCTGACACATTTCTGCCAAGTTTGACTCGAATCTATATTGGAAGTCAAAAGTAGTCCGACACTTTATCATATGGCTGCCATAGAAACGATTAGCCAAAAATTTTTTTTGAGTTTTTGTATGAAAAATTTTCAAAAACTTACGTCTAAAACTTACAGGAATTGCCTTTAGTTATTACTTTTATGTCTCATAAAAATTTCCTGCAAATTGGACAAGTATAACATCTAGCTGGCCTCAAAAATTGATTCTTACTATGAGATATATATAGAATTTTTTATTAAGTTACTCGTTTAGGACACATAGAACTTTACGGAAAATGTAGATTTCATAAAGCTGCTAATGAAATTATCGTATAAAAATTTAATAAAACATTTTCATTAAATTTTATAAAATGAATTTGTTATATTTATTTTTTATTATATTTATTTTTCATTATATTTATTTTTTATTATATTTATTTTAGAAAATGTAATATGCTTTTACCGGGTATCTAACCGTGTATAGGTATTTAATTTTGACTCTTCTAGTTGTTATTTTTTTTGTTTGAAGTTGCGCCGTTACGTTTCGCACTTGTTGCCCCTATCGATGGTGATGACGATGACTGTGGTATAGTCTGCTGCATAAGCAGTCCCAACAATGCAAGAATAGACTGAAAGAGATAGAGAGAGAGAGAGAGAGAGAGAGAGAGAAACAATTGAGTTCTGGGGCCGTGCATAATGTGATATTATCGAGCGCTTCAAGGGCACGGCACTTCTCACGCGGCGAAACGTTTGTTCGCACTATGAATAAGCGAGCAATACATATGCAAATGTAACGTAAAAGGAAGCACAAAACACACGCACAAACACACACACAAACACACACACACACACACAAAGGCACAGACAATGGCATTGCATAGAATTGCATAAATGTTTGGCATGGGAGCAGGGAGACATAGACAAACATTGAGTGCGTCAATTTAGGCACCGATACATTGGCTACCTCACGCACTTGTTGGACGCTAAAAGCGAAAATCTCTGAGCATATCTCGCACATTATTTTCCCAGGGCGCCCTCGATGCATAAATCAATATTACAAATTGTGTAGCCAAATGAAATGACTTTGGTTTATGCTAATCTTCAGCTGAAGACAGTGCCAATGGCAGTTGGCAGTTGGCAGTTAGCAGTTAGCAGTTGGCAGTGGTAGGGGCTAGCAACGAATGCTAAATGCCTCAAATGCCAATAAATCACATGCGGTGGTAAAGGACACGAAATTGTTCAGCTAAGGGGGTAAATGTAGACTAGTCTTTGCTTGTGAATTAGGACTCACTCGCCATCTCTCTCGCTCTCGCTACCCTCTACATGTGTGATCCATTTTTTTTGGGTTTTTTTTTTGTAGACAGGCTGCGACTTTGCCACTTCACTTGTCAGCGGCATCATTAATAATCCTTTACTATTGCCATAGCATACTTTGCAGCGTCTGCAACTCGTTCCAAATTCCAAAACCAACAACAACAACAACAACAACAGCCACATAAGGTAAATGATGCAAATAAACAAATGTCATATGCGTTTTCCACTTTTTACAGTATGAAAAAACACAAAAACGTAGAAAGTAGTAAGAGAAAAACACAGAAAACAACACAAAAAAAACAAAAAAAAATGAAAAACAGAATAAAAAAAAAAAACCCTTTTTCTGCCAACCTCAAAAATGTCATTAGGCAACGCCTGACAAGACGTGCTCCTTGCCGAGTCCTTGATAGCATTTCTGTCATGATGTGTTGCCTTTGCCTTCTCTATACACACTCTCTCTCTCTCTATCTTTCTCTTTTGCTCCCTTTTGCTTTTATTTTTTTTTTTTGTTCTTATTTCTGTTTGTCGTTCGCATTCGTATTCCTGTTCTTGTGCTTGTTCCAGTTTCAGTTTCAGTTTCAGCTTCTTGTTCTTACTGTTGATATTGCTGTTGCTGTTCCATGCTGTCTGTCACACATATGCTCGATTGTTGTAATTCGATTCAAGGAAACGGAATGAAAAGCGATGCGCACATTTCTTGATTTGGAATTAATGCAAATTAATGATGCAGACAAAAAAAAGACGACAACAACAACGACGACAACATCTACATACATCACATCACATCACACACACACACACTGACAAATATATAAAACAAAAATACGAAAGAGAAAAAAAAAATGAAAATGAAAACGAAAACGAAAACGAAAACTGGCAAATAGTTTTTTAATGTTTTTTTTTTTTGGGTTTTTCCATTCTATCGAAATATGCGAAGAACATTTGAAATGTCTGCATAACATAATCCATTTCATCTACAAAATGTTGCATGCCACAAACTCTTTTTCTCTCTCTCTCTCAAAAAACGCAAAACTAACGAATACCATTAAAAATGCTTTCTCTATTTCAGATTTCAGAGTCTCGAAACAAGATTTTATTGCTTTATGTTTCCACTTGTCTTTCACTTATTTTTCATTTCCTTATTTCCTAGCTAAAAAACTGTTGCAATTAGTAATTTTTAACATTTTTTATTTCACATGCAGCATGTACATATTTATGTACATATAGTCAATGCTCAAGTTTATGCTTGTCTCTTATCTCTATCATTTCTCACATGCTCACATATTGCTAAGAATATTTTCTGTTATTTTATTTTACATTAATTTTTGTTCTTGTACTTGTTCTTTATTTTCACATTACTTAGAAGAAAACGTCCTGCAATGCTCGACTATAAAATACTCTAGATCAACGTACATCCAAACAAAATTCCAGTAAAAATAGTTATTAAAGTTTCTTTAGCTAAAATCAATTATCCGAAAAACAAAGCTTCCTGCCAACTGAGCGATCCTACTACAAGAAGGAGCAACAACCAATCCTAGGATTATAGACGAAGTAATAAAATTTATCATTTTTTTTTTTTTTGTTGCAGTTGCATTTGGAATTTTATGAATGCAATTACTGCATATAAATCCTATATATTTCCATATATTCTTAGGATTCTATAAGATCTTGATTGATTTCTGCAGCCACTAGAAGAGGTGACAAAAATCTACAAATTATTTTTTTTTTTCATTCCTTATCTGAATTTATTGCTTAGAGACAAACAGACAAACAAACAATCTTATAATTATTTTTTTTTTTCTAAATTATATATTTTTTTTTTTAAATGTAAAAAAATAAATAAATATGAAACATAAAATTAATATTTTTATTATTATAATTATTGTATATATATATATATATTTTATATATTTCATTTGTGTTCGTATCAAAGTCGAAGTTACTACAATAAGCTTTGCAACTTCTGAAGGAGACTTGATGCGTCTTTTGGCTATTTGACTATTTGTCTATTTGGCTGTTACCTGTTGGTCATATAACAAACGTGTCTTGAACGATTTCAAGAAACCCCATTAACCTCAATTAGTGAGTTGCGTATGAACAATGCCAAAACGAAGATGGAGACGAAGTTGTCGAAAACTCTGAAAACTGAACCTCACACAACTGACAACTGAACAAACTGAACAAACTGCTAATTAAATTAATGTCAATAAAACTGTTCTCTTTTATACGCTACCGAAAATTGCAGCTTAAAAACCAAAAAAAAAACAATAAGAAAATATATATATATAAATATATATATATATATATCTTTGATATATCGAAGTATTCATACTCTAAAAATTATTAATGAACAAATTTTTTTGTACATAAATTCAATATATTTTTTTGAGATTTTATGTATGAGAGTTATGTAATACGATCATATAATGATTTAATTCTGTTTAAGATCTGCTGTTATTGCTGATCAAAAATTTATATATATATATAAATCATATGATCTGCCACTTGTAAATTACAAAGTAAAGATCAAAAGGAATTTACTCTTTTTTTAAGGTGTTTACTAAAAAAAAAAAAACCAAAATAATAATAACAATAACAAACGACAAAGACAAAAATAAAACAATAACAAAAACAAAAACAACAACAACAACAATAAGCGACGAACGACAAGCGATTGCCAAACGTGAAATTTAATAGACTTGAGAGTGGGGCCAAAAGTTGAGATACTCGTAATAAGTAGGAAAAAAAAAAAAATCACAGGCGGCAATTAATGCCGAATGAAAAACTTCAAAAAAAATATATATATATATATAAAACCAAAAACAAAAAACTCAAAGTACAAAAGCAAATGTTGGCCAAGAGAAGAAAAGAGAAGAGGCTGGGAAACATTTGTAACTAACTCTATAGTATCTAACGATATATATTAATATATATATATATATATATATATATATATTTTATACATGAATACATGAGCACATATGTATATCTGTATATATAAATATATATATACTATATACTGGATATACATATGTATGTCTATATAATGTATAGCCGAACAATCGAATTCGATGCAAAAGTCAAAAATTCCCAGACAACAAATGTAACAACACACAGCAGCACGCACACACACACACACACACACACACACACATAGAGAGAAACAGATACAGAGATACACGCAGTTACCACATTTCGTAACGACCGAAAAAATATGAAGCTGCAATTTTGCCAGCACAGCTAATTATTAGTTAACTTGTATCTTGACAAAAAAAATAAAAAATAAATAAAAAAAAAAACCAAAAATATTTTCTTTAGTATAACGAAGATTTAATACACTTACAAGCATTGCACAATGTTTCTCTACCAACTGTTGCGACTTTGCTAAGTTCTTATGATCATATTTCAACTTAAAACTATAGATAATACAGAGCATCATCAAGTTTTTACAGACTGATCAATTCAGTTTATCTGCCTTTCGCTTATCACTTCATGACGATCAAGACAATATATAATATATATATTTCATAGAACGACCACACAGTCTACTATCCAAAAGTAGTAAGCGTATATTACGATGCAGGCGCATTGCTTAATAGACCAGAACACAAAGAATGGCAAATCTGGCATAGACTAAAACCTGGCTATAATCAGACTCTGTTGCCAGTTGTAGAATAACAGAGGGAACCGACCGATGACAGACAATGATACAGTGAAAGATTGAAGTTGAGGGAAAGATTGACACGCCTCTGTCCATTGTCATAACACGTAGCACAGTGCTGTACATATATGCATATACACTAGCAAGAGTTTATTTATTATCTAGAGAAATTTGTAACGAACAAATGGAAGCGTATATAGAATATTGATATATATATGTATATGCATATATATTCTTGATCAATTTCAATTGATAAGCAAGAAACAGTTCCATCTGTCTGTCACTTAACTTTCTCTTACATAAATATATATACATTTATTTATATTTATTCTATTTTGACAGATCGACTTGCTATATCTTATGGCTACTATTGTAAAAATATATTAAAAATATAAAGTAAATTTATAATATGAAAATCATATTGCCTTAAGCTTATGAAAGTGCATAAAATCTTTGGTGTTTATTTAGTTCATGTTTTATTTATGTTTCTTTGCCAGTTTTGTATCTCATGGATATGCTGCACATGCGAGATCTAAAAACTGAGTAACTATCATAGCCAAAGGCAAAGGCAAAGGCAAAGGCAAAGGCAAAGGCAATGGCAAAAGCAAAGGCAATGGCAAAGTTAAAGCTAATAGTACAATTCATTGACTTTCTCAGCGTTGTCAAATGCGTTTTTATTTTTATTATTATTATTTTTTTTTTTCACATGTATCTATTAGATACTTTTGTATCTTATAGCATGCAGTGGCGTGTCAATGCGTAGCAAACGACACAGTTTTACCTACAAATGTAACACGCCCATTTATACGCCTATACCTTGCTGACCCCCACATCTCTCCCATACCCCCCTCCCTCCCAAACAACTCCTTGGAGCAGTCAAGCAATCTCTTCCACTGCCCCAGAAATTATAGTTCAGCCATAACAATTTTCAACTGCGCCTCGCTATATACTTAGAAAGCTGTGGGAATATTTCAAACTTCTCCCCTGCCCATCAATTTCACTGTTTTATTCGTAGAAGAAGACAAAAGTAACAACAACAACAACAACAACAGCAACCGTAATAGAAGTATCTGCAATTTGAATTGAAGATGAAAATGGTATAAAAAAAAAATGTATATATAAAAATACAAAAAAAAAATTAAAAAGCTAACAGCTTGGACCGACAATACGAGATACGAGTAACGAAATATGAGGGAGGTTTTTTTCATACGATCGCCAGACCAAGAAAATTTGCATATGACGGAAACTAGAAATCTTTTTGCATATTCTTAACAAACCGAATTTATTTATTCACTATGCAAAATTTGTATAATTCATATATAATATAACAGTTACGACTAGAAAATGAAATAGAAATCATCGGAACATCTGCATATACATATTGAAAAAAGATTCTAAATTTTCTTTTAATTTTTGTTGCTTCAGCTTTGCACTTTGACTTTCAAGTAAAGCTACAAATATCCCTAAATAATACCCAAAATCTCATCATATATCTACAACTTTTACTCTAGCTAATGTTAATTTTAAAAAAAAAAAAAAAAAAACTCTTTCACTTGTCTATTTTGGAAATGCAAAGACATAGTGAATGTAACCATTGTGCATATGTCTGTTGCAGTGTATGAAATATTGTCTTGTTCGGGTGGTGCGTCAATTATAAAAGGTCAGAGAAGTTTTACACTTGGGCGAAAGCAAACATTTGGCATTTTGGTTGTCCCGCAGGACTTACGATATGGCGCAGTCAATGCATCCTAATAGCAACATTCATAATCCGAAAAGTATCTAGATGTTTTTTTTTTTTTTCACTACCCTTGCAAGAGTATATCAATTTTAGAAAGTACTTTCTAAAGCCTAGAAAATATATGTACATATATTCTTGAACAGAATCAACTTGTTATAGAATACTGAGTACTGAGGATAGCTGAAGAGGCACATTGACATGTAACTCCCTATGTCTAAATAAACTGAATCGGATAACTATATAATATCTTTATAATAAAAGCTTGAAACTTATGGAACTTAAATTAATGATAATCCCATCAAGTTTTAATAGAAATTAGACAATACTTAAACATATTACGAGCCTGGAAATGAATATGTATGACACAATGTTTGTTGTTATTGTAGCTAGAAAAGTGTATAAAATGTTCGTCTAGTTGAAGGATAACGTTAATTTCTTGTTAATATATCATAGTATCTGTTATTGGTAATCGTATCGCATTTTGCCTACACGTTGTAGCATATGCAAGGCTCATAAATCTTAAATTTCTTCAACTCAACCCCCTCTCTCAGTCTCTCTCTCTCTCTCTCTCTCAGTCTCTCTCTGTCTCTATGTCTTTCATTTATGCGCTCTTTGACCTTGTAGCGCGTTCAACTTAATGTTACCTCAGCAGATTCGACACTCACTTTGATGATAAGCAATGAGTTTTGTATGCAAATCATCAAGTTGTTGTTACTGTTTGCTGCTGTAGATGTTACTGTTACCCCTTCGCTTTTGATTTAAAAAAGCAAATGCGAAATGCAATAGCAGCAACAGTAGCAGCATGTCCAAGGCATATTCTGTGCATTGTCCAATGGATCACGCGCATGTTGCAGCTTACAGTTCCTGAACACGATCGAAACAAATGGAAAAACGCGCTGAGGTAATCCTAAACCGAATAACAACAAAAATCAAAAGCCATGCCAAAGCTGACGTCTATAATGCATACAACAAATATCTCAAAGTATCTAAGTATCTCTATCTGTATTTGTATCTGTATCTGTATCTGTAACTGTGTCGTTGTTATTGCTGTTGCTGTTGCTTTTGCTTTTGCTGTTGTTGAATTGTGGATATCCAATAACTTTGGATATTCATATTATATTCATAGACGAACAATGTAATTAGAACTCCAACAACTGAAATGTATCTGTTGAATTCCAATTAAAGCTGCGACAAAACAAAATAAAATCTAAACAAAAAAATAAAATATAAAATAAAGAAAATAAATGAAAAATATAAAAACAAAAGAAGCTAAATGATGAAACGTGCAACAAGTTCGGCGCTTAGCCAGCCGTTAAATGAAATCTGAGCTCTACAATATTATATAAAACATATCTATATACATACATATGTATGTATATGTATGTACATCTGTATATGTATGTACATATGTATATGTAAGTATTACATACATACATATTCATGTACAGTTGGCAAGAATCCTTATCAAAACGCATTGTTGCCAAGTATTTTTTTTCAGTCGTCAATGCGTTATGGCAGCTGCCTATATATATATATACCTCTCTCTCTCTCTCTCACACACACACAGAAGCACATGCATAGACTTTTGATTACAATAATTTTCTTAGACTGGCATCGCCTTCACCTTTAGCATTCTTTTGCAAAAGTGGGACGACACCCAGCGCTCGGTTTCCCTACAGTTTCCTTTTCTCATTTTTTTTATTTATTTTTTTTTTCTTATCCTGCTGCAATATGCAAATGAAGGCAAAATTTCAGCTTTGAGTCTACAGCCGGCTAAATTCCACAGGCTATACAACACAACCCTCTCTCTCTCTGATCATCTCTCTCTCTCGCTCTTTCTCAGTCTTTTTACACACTTTCAATCCCTAACACTCAAGACGCAGACGTAATAAGCAAAGGTGTTTAATTGTTCAATCAAAGGTTCGGCCCGTGATTCAGGTTCACATACACAATCACGTTCAGTTTCTATTTTTTTTTTTTCAGTTTCAGTTTCAATTTCGGGGCGAAAAAATGCCGCAGCTGCAAATGCCGCCTGCAAGTTGTAGTCCAAGAAAATCAAAAGCAAAAACTATTTAAATTAACATGCATATTTCCTTTAGATATCGATAGACATTTACATATGTCAAACGTAACTTTAAACTCTTCAAATGTTAGAAAATATTTTCTTATAATAAACAATTTTACTTTAGGTTCGAGTTATACTAATAAAATACATATAGTTCTTATTGCCATAAACTGTGCTGTAAGCTAGCAGAATAGAATGTTTATATATAGTTAGCATAGCATCGATCTATCGAAAATTGAATTGTTGAATGTTGCTTATGTTATCCTATAAAAACTTTTGGATAACACTATACTGCCAAGTTTGATTGAAGTCGTTCTACTATAGCATATAGCTCTCATATGAACTAAAGCTCATAAATTAATGTGCTTTAGTGAGTGTTATTTTAAGTATTTTTGGATGAATACATGGACACTGAGCAACTGAAAGTCGGAGCAATGTCAATTTTCAAATAGATTAACAGACTGTACATAGACTTTGTATGACCACTGTTTGCTTCAGTGATAAATGCAGACTTATAAAAACATCAAACAAATAGAAAAGCTTAAAATGAGTGTGCTCGACTACATAATACCCGGCAGCCAAAAAAATTTGAAAGTTGTATAAGTTTCATGTTTAAGATGCGAACTCGTTCAAATTTTCATAGATTATAAATATTAGTTCACATCGCAAATATTGACTGATTTAAAGGTCTACAAGCTATTTATGAAAGAGGTGGAAGGAGTGGCAAAAGTCATGTATCTAACACCTAGAATCTCCAAGATCTAGTTGTTATAGCTATAGGAATATATATACTTTTGGGTCTCGTTTTACGCCTTCATATAGCGTACTACATTCTGTTGCTATTATTACAAAGTCATTATAACCTATATACTCTGTCAAGTGCCGTGTATAATGAAGTACGCAAAATGTCGAAAATTGTTGCATTGTTTCAAATCAATTATTTATTTAGAAGTCCTTAAAGAGCCTTATCAAGTGAAGCCTCAGCAATTAATCACCTGCTCTCTGTCACTCTCACTTACTCCCTCTATCTCTCTCTCACGCCCTCTTTCTCTCATACTTAATCTACGTACTTTGCCTACTTGCTGTTACCCTTTCCCGCGCTACTATACTTGGCATTGTTCGAACCCTTTTAGCTGCATTTGGGCCTGTGGCCATGTAAACAAGTCTAAACTCGAATCATGTATCTATTACGCAATTACAGACACACACACAAACACACACACACAACAAATACTTAGAACACTCAAACCACTTAAATGATTCGCCTGTTGCGCATAACACAAACCCTGCCCGTGAAAATTTTTGCACCACAACAACATTCGCAATTTTTCCAACATTTTTCGGCAGTGCAAAAAAAAACACACGAAAGTCAAATTTTGTCTGCATGGCACACCAACTTTTGTATACTCTTGCCAAAATGTGTCCTGTATATTTCAACATATATTAAAATTTATTTAATTTATTTTAATTTATTTAATTTACTTAATTTATTTAATTTATTTAATTTATTTTAGTTTATTTAATTTATTTAATTTATTTAATTTATTTAATTTATTTAATTTATTTTAATTTATTTAATTTATTTAATTTATTTAATTTATTTAATTTATTTAATTTATTTAATTTATTTAATTTATTTAATTTATTTAATTTATTTAATTTATTTAATTTATTTAATTTATTTAATTTATTTAATTTATTTAATTTATTTAATTTATTTAATTTATTTAATTTATTTAATTTATTTAATTTATTTAATTTATTTAATTTATTTAATTTATTTAATTTATTTAATTTATTTAATTTATTTAATTTATTTAATTTATTTAATTTATTTAATTTATTTAATTTATTTAATTTATTTAATTTATTTAATTTATTTAATTTATTTAATTTATTTAATTTATTTAATTTATTTAATTTATTTAATTTATTTAATTTATTTAATTTATTTAATTTATTTAATTTATTTAATTTATTTAATTTATTTAATTTATTTAATTTATTTAATTTATTTAATTTATTTAATTTATTTAATTTATTTAATTTATTTTATTTATTTTATTTATTTTATTTATTTTATTTATTTTATTTATTTTATTTATTTTATTTTTTTATTTATTTTATTTATTTTATTTATTTTATTTATTTTATTTATTTTATTTATTTTATTTATTTTATTTATTTTATTTATTTAATTTATTTAATTTATTTTAATTTATTTTATTTATTTTATTTATTTTATTTATTTTATTTATTTTATTTATTTTATTTATTTTGTTTATTTTATTTATTTTATTTATTTTATTTATTTTATTTTTTTTAATTTAATTTATTTTATTTTATTTAATTTAAGCTATTCATTGCATAGCAAGTTGTTGACGAAAATGCATATGCTCTGCCAAGGGTATATCAAAAAAAAAGGATAACAACAACAAGAAGAGGAACTAATATTGTTGCCATTGCCGTTGCTGTCAGCGTCAGCATTACTAGCAACAATTGTTAGCGCACGCACTGCAAAAAAAAAAAACCAAAAACAAAATCAACGCAACGCAACGCAACCCTGTCAGCTAAAGGAAAAGCTCAATCGTTCAGTTTCAAACCTTAACCCTTAACTCTTTGTATCATCTGCTTTCTCGCTTGTTCACATCATGCACATTGTCCCTCCCTCTGTATATCGCTCTCTCTCTCTCTCTCTCTCCCTCTTACTCTGCCTTGCACTTGGCGCAGCAATTTCCAACACCTTTAGCTGTATGCGTGTGTGTGTGTGTGTGTGTGTTTGTATTTGAGTTTTGCAATTATCACGCGTTTATTGCAAAACAATGCAAATATTGTAACGGTTGCTGAAGTAGCAACAACAACAATAGCAACAACTGTCAGGTCCAGTTGCCCAACAATAACAACAACAACAATAAATTTGTTCAACATTTTGTTGTGTTTAACTGTTGCTCTCAATGTTAGTGTTATTTTTGTTGTTGTTGTTACTTTTGTTTGCTGTTGTTATGCAATTTACCGTTCTCTTGTTACCATTACATTTCAGCAAAGGTCAAAAGGCTGACGATGACGCTGACGCTGACGTTGACGTTGACGTTGACGCTCTGCTCAAACACCGTAGGCCTGTTGATATCCTGCGGAGACATTAACGCTTGTAATTGCTGTCAATCTTTTCTTTTATACCCTTACATCAAGCCAGCACTTAATAGCACACAGCAGTGGGCGTGGCACTTCCTATAAATTATAGAGTATATACCTATGTATATATATATATGTATATATACATATATATATATATGTATTCGTGACCAACATCAATATTCATTATAATCATTGCTATCAAAATCAAGTTGCATTTGCTTGTAGTTCGTAAAATTATTTAAATTTACTGTCAATGCTCGACTAATTAATACCCGGCAAATAATTCACGCATTTAAAAATATAAAAATTATTTTAAATTTAAAAATAAAGCACTCAAAAATGTTGCAAATTTCAAATGTGAAATGAAAAATTTTACCAACAGTCAAGAATTAAATAATAAAAAAAATATTAAAGAAATATATAACAAAATAAAGTAAAAGATTTAACAATTATTTTTAATATATAATTTAAAATAAATAAATAAAAATAAAAAATAATTGAAATATCATAAAATAAAAATATAAAAAAATAAATAATAAAATAAATAAATACATAAAAATAAAATACATTATTAAATATTAATTTATTTATTTTATTAAATATATACATAATTTTTTATTTTATTATTTTATTATTATTATTATATACATTATAAACTAAATTTTTAAGGCAATTTTTTTAATTTTTATTAAAATTAAATTAATTATAAAATATTTAAGTAGTATTTTTCAATAGTATTTTGTATTTTCCTTATTGTCACAGACTTAAAATGCTTTTAATCATTATTTTTTAACGTTTTTTAGACTAACTAATAAAAAAAAATGTTGTTTTAAAGATGCTTAAAATCCAAAAAAAAAAAAATAATAATAATAATAATAATTAAAAATAAATATAATGACAATAATAAATAAAATAATAATAATAAAAAAAAATTAAAATAATAAAAATTAAAATAATAAAATAATTTCAAAATACTAAAAGCAACTAAAACGTAAAAAAAAAATAAACAAAATTATACAATAAAACATTGAAAATTATTATTTTTTATTATTTTAATAATTATTTAATTCGCGTATCGTTTGTTTATTATTGTGCCATCAGCACATGCAAAGAATAAAGATTTAAATAAATCGATTTCATCATTTGTAAAAATTATATTCAAAATGCCGTTGCATGTGTGTGTGTGTGTGTGTGTGTATTTGGCCGTTAAAATAACTTAAAAGTTTCTAGTTATGACTTAATTGCCACCCGTGAAGTATAATTGTTAATTGTTGTTGCTTTTGTTGTTACTGTAATTGTAGTTGTAGTTTTTGTTGCTGTTGCTGTTGCTGTTACCGCCTCATCAAGCAGCTCAAAAATGCCACACATGTCAAATCAATTTGCTGCATGCACACACATAAACGCACAGAGAATTCAGCAACACACTCACACACACTCGCAAATATACAAAAAGCCAACGTCGAATCAACCAACCAAAAACAACTCTAATATGACACATTAACAGTTAGGCCAACACTCAAACACGCAGCTCATACAGCACACGAATCGACTCAACTCTCTCACACACACACACACACATAAGCGCACGTAGACACATACAACTAATAATAAAAAATCATAATTTCAATCAAAGGCCACAGCAACAAAAACCAACAACAGCAGAGGCAGCAGCAGCAGCAGCAGCGGCAGCAGCAAAAACAACAATAATAACAACTACATCAATAGGCAGCTAAACAGGCGACAAACATAGGCAAAGGCAGAGACAGAGACAGAGCCGGCAATAGCAGCAGCAGTAGCAGCCGAAGAAGACGAAGAAGACGAAGAAGACGACGACAACGACGACAACGACAACGACTACGCATCGGCACCTGCATAGCGCGCGCTCTTTTACACCTATGCAATCGGTGCCGGGCAGCGCAGGCAGCAGTCAGCAGTCGGGCAATTTAGTTTGTCCGTCATCACTGCGGACACGGACAGCACAAATAAAAAGAAAGAAAAAAAAAAAAATAAAAATACTGAGCAGAAATCAAGCACCGCACTCAATGGCAAAAAATAAAATAAAATCACAAAAAAAAAAAAAAAAACACAAGCAACGCTCAGTCACAGTCACAGCTCAAGCTCATGTGGTTGTAGATTGAGCGCGTGCGCAACGGAGAGCAAGCCAGAGACACATTGCCACTGCCAGAGAGTAAACTAAGTAAAAGACAAAAAAAAAAGAACCGAAAAGAAAAAAAAACAACAACAACAAGAGCAACATACTTGATGGCAAAAGAAATCAAAGCCAAAAGCTGTTGAAAAAAAAAAACACACACTCACACACACATATACACATACATATATGTTCATACATGCACACAATCATATGATGAGCATTTCAGAGAGACACCACGCGCACATATACATATATATATATATACAAAGCGACGGAGCGCCAACTTAAGCTCAATTCAATGGAGTTTTGGTGCGAGCGAGCGAGAGCTGCCATAAAATAAAATGCGACTGCCCAATGCTGTTGCTCTTGTTGTTGCTTTTTTCTTTCTTAACTTATTACAATAACAGCAGAGCAAATTTGTTGGCGCTGCGATGCTGCGACTGCTGTTACTGCCATCATTGTGGTCGTCGTCATCGTCGTTGTCGGTCGTTGTCGTTGTCGTTGTCGTCGTCGTCGTCGTCGACGTCGTTGTCGTCGTTGTCGTTGTCTTCGTTAGATGAATGATGTTGGCGCTGCCTCTGCCGCTGTTCGCTGCTACCTGCGCAGCGTAACGAGCACACACATACACATACACATACATACGTACGTACACAGACAAACGAGCACGCACACATGTCTCACGTGTGTGTCCATTGACGTCGTCGTTGTGTTGTCGTCGTTTGCTTTGGCTCACCAATAAAATGGGGCGGGGCTTAAATGCTATATTTTTTTTTTGTTTTGCTTCTTTTTTTTTCCTGATGCTGCTGCCACTGCCACTGCCTCTGCTGCTGTCGTTGTCGCTGTCGTGTGACACTTGCGCTTGTATTGGTGTTGGCGTCTCTCTGCGTCTCTATGTATGGGTTTTGGCTTTGGGTTTTTATTATGTGAATTATCGAAAATTGAGCGACGTTCGCTTTATACGCTTTATATATATATGTATATGTACGTGCGGGAGCAACTTATTTGAGTCACTGTTCGTTCATCGCTCCTCGCTCTTCCCCAACATTTGAGCATTGAGTGAGTAATTTTTGTTTTTTGTTTTGGCTCAACGCAATGCAATTTGTTTGACAGTTATTGACAAAATGATTTCAGGCAGAAAATAGTATATTTAATAATAACAATAATAATAAAATTTAAAATATTAAAAATAAATATAATAATAAAAATAATATTAATAATAAATTATAATTATAATAAATAATTATAATTTCAATCTTAATGTTAACAATAATAAATAATAATAAAATTAATAATAATAATAATATTAAAATATATATTAAATATAAATATTTATTTATTATATTAAATAATAATAAATATTAATAAATAAATAGTAATTTTAATTATCTCCAAATATTGAAAATTATTCAATAGTTTATTGTTTTATCTAAAATAATTCTACAAAATAAAACTAATTAAAAATTATTAATAATAATGAAAAGAATAAACTTAATTAAATTTATGTCTTAACTGATTAAATTCCTTTATCGCTACGATTCAAATAAAAAATAAAAAATAAAACATGAAGAAGAACTACCACGATGCTTGTATTGTAATTTACGCTCAATTGAAATGAGTTCGAAAAAAAATAAAAACAAGCATTTCGAACATCTAGTGAGAACCCCTGCGCTTGATTGCAACTGCAACTCAAACTTCTCCGACGTGCTGTTGTGAGAGGCGAGTGAACATTTCAATGTGAATTGTTGAATGAATGAGCGAGCGAGCGAGCATGAGAATGACAGAACAGAATTTACTCAAATTTTGAGTTGTTTTTATTTAGTTTTTTGGCTCATTGAGTTTGAGTGGAATTTGTAGCAAACACTTGTTTGTTTTGTTTTTGTTTTTGTTTTGTGTTTACTTCTGATTGCATCGACAAGTTGTATCTGGCATTGTGTACAATTTCCCCGTCGACGCTCATCAGTTTAGTTTAGTTTTGCAATGCAGTTGAGCAGCGCAGCAAAAGTCAAGTAAAAGCAACTCAAGTCAGCAGACACACATATTCATCCATCGATTGTCAATCAACATATTTTTGTTTTGTTTTGTTTTTTTTTTTTTTTTATTGACGCTTCATATGCACAAATGAGAAGGAACTACATATATAAAACGAAAGAAAGAATGAAAGCTCTGCGCCTGGTAGTCGTAAGCACATGTGTGTGTGTGTGTATGTGTATGTGTATGTCGTGCACACATGTCCAACTGTAAAAGAAATGGTTGGCTGAAAGCAAGAAGAAAAAAAAATCTAACAGCAATGAAATGAAATGAGTTTCGGCAGCAACAGCAGAAGCAATAGCAGCAGCGACTGCGACGTCAACGTCAGCACGAGCAAAACGGCTCCGAAAGCCATCGTGTAGGTGGCCCTAGCTCTAACACTCTTACCTCTACTCTCTTTCTCTCTCTCTCTCTCGTTCTCTCTTATGCTATCTATATCTCACTCACTCTCTCTCTCTCTCTCTCTGTCTCTCTTTCTCTTACTCTGCATATTTTCAGCTTGGAATTGCTTGGGCATCTCGTCTCAGAGTAGTGCACGACGCGTCGTCGCTCGAACACTGCAACGCATTTAAAGGCAATGCTGATGCTGCTGACATTGCTGCTAGTGACGTCGACTGCTAACTGCCATCTGCTGACTGCTGACTGCTGCTGCTGCTGCTGCTATTGCTAGTGCTTCTGCTTCTGCTTCTGACTCTCTGTTTTTGCATCAGAAGCGCGTTGCCCTAGCCCGCCCGCTTCCCTTCCTTCTATCATCTTTCACATACATCTACTACTCCCACTAGCAGACTACCGTTACCCCTTCAACGATGGGTTAAGGTTGCCATTACCGTCGTCGTCGTCATCGTCGTCGTCGTCATCGTCATCGTCGACGCGTCGTCACTGCTCGGCGGCTGGCTGCTTCTTCTGATTCTACTTTTGTTTCTGTTTCGACTTGCGCTGCCGCTGCCGCTGCCACTGCTTCTGCTACTGCTACTACTACTGCTACTGCGACTGCTGCTGCTGCTGCTGCACTTGGTGCTTCGATACAATTTGAACTTTTTTTCTTTATGTGCTGTGCACGTCGAACCGAGCAGCGTTTCGCTTCAAACTTATACAAAAAATGGTTAGAAAAAAAAAGCTAGAAATTTTGCAGTGGAGCAGACCAAGCGATTGCTTGCGGTTGGTTGGTATGAGCAGTTGAAGAACCTGGATGAGGGTGAGGGGGGGGGGGGAAAGGAAATTGGCAGTCGTCTGTTATAGGGTAGCGGTGGCACAAGGCGTAACTTTTGCAAAATTTAATTTAGATTTAAATAAAAAAAAAATAATTAAAAATAAAAATTAAAAATAATCTTTGACTTTTGACTTAAAAAAAAAAAGTTAAAAATATTTTAAAAGTATTTAAAACTAATGAAATATATTAAAAAATATAAGTCCAAGAATTTATGAATACAAAGTAAAATAATTAAAAATAAATTACAAGAAAATAAAAAATAAATATATGATGAGAAAAATTAATCTGAATAATTAAATATTGTAAACTAAAATAATTAAAATTAAATGAAATAGAAAAAAAAATATTTAAAAATAATAAGAGATAAAAAAGAAGTTGGAATGATAAATTTAAAAATAAAATTATAATAAAAAATATTACTAGAATTATCTAGAAAAAAATTTAAAAAAATTTAATTTTAATATTTGTAAAAATGTTAATATAAATAAGAATAAAAATATAAAAAATGACTTGTAAATTTTTTAATGAATTTTTATTTTTCAATAAATTAAAAAAAAACATTTATTTTTATAAATATTAATAATAAATTAATGAAGAGAAATTTAAATAAATAATTTAAATTGAAATTAAATTAATATACATTTTATTATTATTTTATTATTCTAATTTAAAAAAAAAAAATTACTTTATAAATTTAAATTTATAAATATTAAAAATACATTAATAAACAAAATTTATTAAATATAAAATTACAAAAAAATTTAATTAATTAAAATAAAATAAAATTAAAAATCAATTTTTTTTGATATTTTTTTATAACATTCAAAATTTGCTAAAATATAATAATAAAAATTCATAAGTTAAACATTTTTATATTTTAAGTTCATTTACTTCACTTTAATTTTGCATCCTTCTCTTTGCTTAATTGCTAACTGGCTTAAAATTTAAATCTTAAGTTTGTTACATTTTTGTGTCCGTCAAAAAACCTTTTGCCATTCCCATTCCCCTCCCCTTTCTCAATGTACAGCAGTCAATACTTTACTATACATTTAGCGGTTCTATATTACCTGACGACGGCGCGACGGCGGCATTAAACCAGACCAGACCAGACCTCAGACCCCAGACCCCAGACCCCAGACCCGACACCGACACCGACCCCGATTCGATCCAACGACTGGCAACCATTCACTCACCCACCGTCATCAGCCCGCTCCTGTGTAGTGAACAATCCAACAACTCGGCAGCTTGACCTTTGGCAAGCATCGCATAAAAAGTTCCCTACACACACACACACACATACACAGACACACATACACAGACAGACAGACACATACATAGAAAATACAAACCAGACACAATAATAATTTGAGCAACAAAAATCCGTAAGGAAGTCGCTTGATTCCTCAACTTCCTACTCTTCCTACAACTCCAAACACTTGTATTTCTCCAAGCCGTGGAGCCATATGTTTGCAACAAAACTGAGAAAAGAGAACACACAAAAACAGTAACAAAAAAAAAAATAAATAAATAAATAAATAGCAAACAAAATAACAAAATAATAATAATATAAGAAGAAAAAGAAAAGAAAAAAGACTGCAATTTAATTCATAAACAAGAACAAGAAAAATAATCTCAAAACGTCAAGCAAAAGGAAAACGAATTTCTTATGTGTGATGATTTCCCCTCTCGATGGCTTATTGCTTGTTCTCTCACTCTCACTCACTCACTCACTCACATTCACTCAGCTTGATTGGCTTGGCGCGCTGTCTCTCTCTCTCTCTCTCTCTTACTGTCTGGCATGCACTCATTGCCTTGCATTTTGCACTCAATCTGTGGCTCAATCAACAAAAAAAAAAAAAAAAAACTACATGAGCGTAAATGCTCTGAGCGAAAGCATTTTTCTATAAGTTTTTCCCAATCAGAAAAAAGGCGACAGAGGCACAAACAAGAAAAACAGAAGCAGCGACGTCGACGCCGCTGCTACAAATTGAATGCCAAGCCACAGTCATACACATATGTAGCGCGAAAGGGCACGAGCCAGAGCTACACTGGCAGAGCAAGAGTGAGAGAGAAAAGGAAAGACAGAGAAAGAG
>JBAMBR010001596.1:0-18871 GCA_037044475.1 Zaprionus obscuricornis
AGATATATACAGAAAGACAAAGAGAGAAAGAGAGCGAGAGAGGAAGATGGAGATAGAGACTTGGCTGCTTCTAATAATAATTTTCAAGCATTTCTACAGATTCAGCTTAAAAACTTTCATATGGAAATTAAAAGTAAAAAATTGTGATAAAAATTTGATACGCTAAAATATAAGAAAATAAAAATAAATTAATTTATTAATTTATTAATTAAATTAATTATTTAAAAAAAAAACTGTTTAATTTACGCATCCGACAAAACGTATCAACAGTCAAGTCGATAGGACCTTATGCATACGTCTGTCTGTCTCTTCATTTATACATGTAGATTTCGGGAGCTTTAGGAACTAAAGAATTTATTTCAAATTTATTTTTTAAAAATTCTTGAATCAGCTGCAAGCAGATAAAGTTTATTTTAGCTTCATTTCCTGCTTTCAGAAATCAAATAAATAAATAAAATAAAAATAAAAATAAATAAAAATAAATAAAAGAAAATTAAAAATAAAAATAATAAAAAAATATATAATTGCGAAAGAAGGAATCTAATATCTATAAAAAAGCGAAGGTCCGAATATATGGGGTTGCAATTTTGCATTAAAATATGAAACGAAAAAATTTTCCGATTAAACAAAGAATGTGGCAATCTTTTGGATTTGGATTTTTAGCAGAGATTTATATTTGGAAATTGTTTCTTTTTTTACCTGTAGGAACTTCATTTTGCTAACAATGGGAATTACGTTAAATACTTTGATTAATTGCCAAATAATTAAGCAATAATATTTAGCGAGGCAATTTAACGTCAACAGGAACTGTGAAAAGTATTTTTTATGCTCAATATATTTTTTGGAAAATCAAAATTTTGGACTCACAATATTTTTTCTAGTGCTTTTACATGATTATTTACAAGTTAAAACATATATAAATAACATTATACATTTCTTTATAATTTTGTTGTGGAAATAAGCGCAAAAGGCAAACATTTGACCCACGAGCATACGCCACGTTGACCCCATTTCTCATCAAAGTGTTTGCCATTGCATTGCTTTGCCTTTTTTTTTTTTGCTTCACTCTCTGATCTTCCTCTCTCTCTCTCTCTGTGTGTCTATGTTTTTTTTTTTTTTTGCGCTTATATTTTGCTACTGTCGCTTGTTGTCTGCTGTTGCTGCTGTTGCTCCTTTTTTTCTCTTTCTGCTTTCTGCTACTGTTCTGTTGTTCTGTGTGCTTTTTGGCGTTTTTTTTTTGTTATATCTTTTCGTCTTGCTTTGTAATGCAAGCCAATGTTGTCCAACACACACACACACACACACACGTCTTTATGTGGGTGGCGACTTGTTTATGTCATTCAGTGCGCATGTGTATGTGTGTCTGTGTGTTTTTGGTAACATATTCACACTACTAAGTTGTCCGTCGCTTGCTTGTTTATGCTCGAAAAAATTTTTGCTCTTAACAATCAACTGGAAATTTCCAGTTTACTCAAAGAGAGTGAAGACTGTAAGCTTTGCTCTTAAGCAATGCTCAAAGCATTATTATTATTATTGTTAGTCTAGCTCAAAATCTAGAGCTGTAAATAGTCGATGCTTCTATTTTCAACTTAATATAATTTTATTTAATTTTTATAATATTTAAGAAAATAATTTATTTTGATGTAATTTTGCGCTTTTGATGCTGATTAAAATTTCAAATAAAATGCAAAAAAAAAAAATAAATAATTAAATATTCAAGCTGCTTTAACTGTTGTCTATATAAAATATAAATATTATTTACTATATTCTGCAGATCTGCAGCGTATTTTATAGTCGCATAAATTGAATATTACATTTTATAACTTTCTCTGCATATGCAAAGATTATCAATAGATAAAAAGCAAAAATATTTTTTTTTTATAATCCTGTTAAAATTTTATAAAATATTTAAAATTATTTAAAATATTCAAATACATAAGCTAAAAAGTCTGCAAATATTTATAATAAAAATAAAAAAGAAAACAAAGCAAATAAAAATTAAAATTTGCCTAGCATTATGTTAACACAATTAGCCAAGAGCTGCAGCCGACACTTGCATGCAATTTTTTTTATATTTTTAATTTTTAATTTTTATTAATTTTTTTTTTATTTTTTTTTAAATAAATTTTCATTTATGAAGTTAACTTTTTTTTTGTTGCATGTTGTTCTGAGCCGGTTTGGCATGCATCACAAGAAAAAAATGAAATGAAATGAAATGTTTGAGCTACAACAGTTGCAGCTGTCGGTCAGTTTTTTTTTTTTTGAGTTGTTGTTGACAAGCTGCAGCTGCAGTTGCAAGTTGCAAGTTGAAACAAGTTCAGTTACAGCACGATAGCGACTATGACTATGATGGCGACTGTGATTAGAAGTGCGAGTATGAGTGCAAGTACTTTATAGTATATGCTGAGCTAAACAGAACGTTGCTCACAAGATAATTGCCAAAAGTTGTTTAAAAAAAAAAAAAATAAAAAAAAGAAAAAATGCTGAAAAACTTTTGACCAACATTTTTGCAGCTAGTCAAAAAGTTAGACCCTTGGGTCAAGCTGTGTCCTGGCCCCATACAAAAAAAATAAAGAAAAAGCTAAAATAAAAAAAAAAAGTAAAAGTTTTGGCTAAACATTTTATTCTATCTAATTGAGTGTGTTTAAAGTTTAAAGTATGCCAAAAGTTTGTTTCGAAAAGTTGCCGATTTAAGTCAAGTGAGCGATTGTATCTGTATCTTTATAAAGCCAATAATACGTAGCATACACACACACACACACATACACACAAACTGTTGCATGCTGTTGCACTACTGTACGCCAACGATGTCACATTTGTTCATTATTATTGCTTATTGTTATTTATTTTTTTTATATATTTTCGCTTTATTTTTTTTGTCGTTTTATTTTTTATTTTTTGCTGCATTTTTGCTGCTGTTGTTATTGTTATTTTGACTTACGCATTTTGATTGAGTTGTGCAAATTTTTTAATTTATTTTACACTGCTCACCATTCGTACGGAAATGAACGTGAACGTGCGCATAAAAATTGTCGACCACCGTCATACTATGGACGTTTCCGTTGTGTCAATAAAAAAATATGAACGCTCATATATGACCATGCATATATTTGAATGTATGTGTGTGTGTGTGTGTGTATTTGTGTAAAATAATAAAGTAACACAAATCCCAATTTCCGTCAATGCATATGCTGAATATTGAATGCACGCGTCGTATACGCAATATGCATTTCAACCTTGTTTTTCTGTTGTTACTTTCACTAGTGTTGTTGTTGTTTCATGCTCTTGCAAATATGAAAAAGAATAGTAGATGAAAATTCTACAGTGTTGTTTGCCACGCACACACACAAGCTTTTTGTTGCATGAAAACTGTGCACATATTTGACGATCAACAATAGTTACGCTACAAATGAAATTATTGTCATTTTGTTGCATTTTCACTTTCTATGCTTTGTGCACATATGCATATATATATATTTTTTTTTTAATCTATTTTTTATTTGCTAATAAAACAAGAAACAAATTAAAAATCTATAAATTTCATTCTAAATTTTTTAATTTTTCTAAATTTTTTGTTTCATTTAATAGAAAAATATATTTTTTATTATTTCTTTAGTTGTAATTTTTGACTTTTAGCCACAAGCCGAACATTGATAACAATTACGTATAAAACTAAACAAAACTTTGCATATGATTTTAAGCTTAACTGTAATTAAAGCTTCCTGCCAAGTGTAAGACAAAAACAATAACAACAACAAAATGGAATAAAAAAAAACCAGCAACAACAGCAACAGCAAGAAAAACCAAACTGCATGCATAAAGTTTGTTAGCAACTCATAACTTTTACTTTGAGATGAAGCAAAGTGCAGCAAGGGGATAGCATTGTAGCCAAGGAGTGGGAGTGGGAGTTGTAGTGTGGAGTGGAAAGTAGTAAAAGAGTTGAAAGTGTTGTGTATGGCATAGAAAGAGAGAGTGAGAGAGGCTATATTGAAGAGCAGAGTACAGAAGGGCCACAATAAGCCGAAAAAGACAGAAACTTTACAACATGCTGTAGTTTGTGCAGTGCGTGTATCTGTGCCTGTGTTTGTGTGTGTGTATGTTTGTGTGTGAGCTGAAATGTGTGTGGGCGTTAATAATAAACCAAATAAGTGCAAATTTTATTTTACACTTCGATGTTAGACTATGAGTTAAGACGTATTAAGTTCACGTTCTCTTGCTTTATATAGCAAATTATTATTTTTATTTTTTTTGTTTTTTATTATTTTTTCTTATAAAATGTTTTCTTTATGTTTCAATTATTTTGGGCTATATAATAATAATATAATAAATAAATAAAATAACTTATGTATAGTGATAATGAATTTTTAGTTAAACAATATTTAGCTTAAAGTTGAAAGTAAACAGAATTAACAGAATATATTGGTGATCAATATTTATATTAAAAATTAGTTAATTTTTTTTTTTTATTATTAATTTTTCTTAGTTTTATTTTATTTTATTAATTTTATTCAATTGCATTAATTTTTTAATTTATTTCCTAGTATTTTAATTAATTTAAAAATTTATTTCTTATTATTTGTATTTTGAATTTGAATTTTATTTAATCTTTAATTTTTTATTATATTTTTATATATTTCAATTTATTTCTTAGTATTTTAATTAATTAATTAATTTAACAATTTATTTCTTATTATTTGTATTTTGAATTTTAATTTTATTCAATTTTTCATTTTTATTATATTTATATATATTTCTATTTATTTCCTATTATTTTAATTAATTAAACAATTTATTTCTTATTATTTGTATTTTGAATTTTCATTTTATTTAATCTTATTTTATTATTTTAATTAATTAAATATATTTCTATTTAGAGTATGACACTGCATATGTTCTGGAGATAAAGAATTCTTTGAATTTTGTGAAAAAATTAATTTATTTATAAAAAATAATATTTTAAGTTTCCAAAAAATTTTTTTTTTAACTATATAAATAAATTTTAACCATTACTTAACCATCATACTTCGAATTTCATCAGCAAACAAATTGTTTTATTTATATTTAATATTTTACAAAAATTAATTTTTTGTGAAATTGTTGATCAAACTAATAAAAATATTATAAAAAGAAATATTTTTATTATCACTTATTTCTATTTATTTTTTATTGCTTAATAAATTCAATATGCTGTGTGTGCTATAATATTTTAAAGGGTATTTAAACGAAAAACTTTACCAAACGCAAATAAATTTTTGTTGTTTTGTTTTTTATTTCCTTTTACTTTTTTTTTTTGTTTTTTATTTTTTTGAGTTTTTTTTTTTGTGCAGCTGCGATTCTTATGCAGAAGTGTTAAACGCGCGGTTTTTTTTTTTGTTTTGTTTTTGGGCTGATGGCATATGTACTTTTACTTTGGTTTTGGGTCGCAAGTTTTAAGAGCGAACTTTATGCTCTAATTTCCGAAAAGGAAAAATTAGCAAAGTATTTGCGCCATTGCCATATCATAAACTGGCAAAACAAAAAACTAGCAACCATATAGCAACCCAAGCTGTGCCTGCTGCTAGACCATGGGAAAGCAGCTCTGAATGCTACCAAAATGTCATAGTAAGAGAAAAAGAGATAGAAATATATAAATATAGAGAAAAAGATGAGAGGAAATAGAGCGAGTCGCATATGACTCGTAAAATATGTTTATGTCTGTGTAGACTCACTGGCCAACAACTTCACATTCATAGGCCTGGACAACAACTAGCGTTATATGTACATATGCACTTCGAATTGCTCTGTTGAGCAGCACTGTGAAATTATGCAATTGGGATTATTTTAGTTAAATTGCCGGACTGCGTCGAGGGTCAGTATGCCACTTAGACAGACAGTTCGTCATACAGACAGCAGACTCCATTCTGAATTGTTGCAAGCAAATGGAAAATGAAAATATTGTGTGAATAAACTTTTGAACCCAAAATGTAAATAAATTTTTTAATTAAAAATAAGAAAATACATTTTTAAAATTTGAAATTAGAATTAATTAATTGATTTTGCTAAAAAAAAAAATAATAATAAAAATATAAATTTAATTTTACAAATATTTTATTTATTTAAATATTAAAAAATGAAAAAATATTTTTTTAAATATTGCTTAAAAAAATATTATTAAAAATATAAATCTAATATTACAAATATTTTATTGATTTTTGTAAGACTTGAAACTTTTAAAAATTATTTTTTATAAATATATTTTTCATATTTTAATATATGTTTCAAGTCATACAAAAATCAATAAAATATTTGTAATATTAGATTTATATTTTTAATAATATTTTTTTAAGCAATATTTAAAAAAATATTTTTTCATTTTTTAATATTTAAATAAATAAAATATTTGTAAAATTAAATTTATATTATTATTATTATTTTTTTTTTTAGCAAAATCAATTAATTAATTCTAATTTAAAAATTTTGAAAATATATTTTCTTATTTTTAATTAAAGAATTTATTTACATTTTGGGTTCAAAAGTTTATTCACACAATATTTTCATTTTCCATTTGCTTGCAACAATTCAGAATGGAGTCTGCTGTCTGTATGACGAACTGTCTGTCTAAGTGGCATACTGACCCTCGACGCAGTCCGGCAATTTAACTAAAATAATCCCAATTGCATAATTTCACAGTGCTGCTCAACAGAGCAATTCGAAGTGCATATGTACATATAACGCTAGTTGTTGTCCAGGCCTATGAATGTGAAGTTGTTGGCCAGTGAGTCTACACAGACATAAACATATTTTACGAGTCATATGCGACTCGCTCTATCTTCCTCTCTCTCTCTCTCATCTTTTTCTCTATATTTATATATTTCTATCTCTTTTTCTCTTACTATGACATTTTGGTAGCATTCAGAGCTGCTTTCCCCATGGTCTAGCAGCAGGCACAGCAGTTGCCCCCGAGTCTAACTAGCTGCCACTTTTGTCTGTCATCATGCGTCGCTTTGAGCAGCTGTTACTCTAGCTCTCTCTCTTTTTTTTATCTCATTTTCTCTCTCTCTCTCTCTCTCTCTCTCTCTATCTTTCTATTACTCTCTCTGTGTATGTGTGTGTTTCGCTCAAAAACTTTATTACCACACGACCTCGAAAAACTGTAAAACGTTGCTGTCATTTCAAATTTATGTGACTTTTGTGAGCAACTCTACAAACACACACACACACACACACACACACACATACATGTACATAGAGTGAGAAACACACATGGGTCCATATGTATGGTATATATTATACTACTTGTTGGGTTTCTATATGGTTGCTCCAGTTTTTGCGCTTTTGCCAGTTTATGATATGGCAATGGCGCAAATACTTTGCTAATTTTTCCTTTTCGGAAATTAGAGCATAAAGTTCGCTCTTAAAACTTGCGACCCAAAACCAAAGTAAAAGTACATATGCCATCAGCCCAAAAACAAAACAAAAAAAAAAAAACCGCGCGTTTAACACTTCTGCATAAGAATCGCAGCTGCACAAAAAAAAAAAACACTCAAAAAAATAAAAAACAAAAAAAAAAAGTAAAAGGAAATAAAAAAACAAAACAACAAACATTTATTTGCAAAGAAATTTTTGTTGTAAAGTTTTTTTATTTCCTTTTACTTTTTTTTTTTGTTTTTTATTTTTTTGAGTGTTTTTTTTTTTTGTGCAGCTGCGATTCTTATGCAGAAGTGTTAAACGCGCGGTTTTTTTTTTTTTGTTTTGTTTTTGGGCTGATGGCATATGTACTTTTACTTTGGTTTTGGGTCGCAAGTTTTAAGAGCGAACTTTATGCTCTAATTTCCGAAAAGGAAAAATTAGCAAAGTATTTGCGCCATTGCCATATCATAAACTGGCAAAAGCGCAAAAACTGGAGCAACCATATAGAAACCCAACAAGTAGTATAATATATACCATACATATGGACCCATGTGTGTTTCTCACTCTATGTACATGTATGTGTGTGTGTGTGTGTGTGTGTGTGTGTTTGTAGAGTTGCTCACAAAAGTCACATAAATTTGAAATGACAGCAACGTTTTACAGTTTTTCGAGGTCGTGTGGTAATAAAGTTTTTGAGCGAAACACACACATACACAGAGAGAGTAATAGAAAGATAGAGAGAGAGAGAGAGAGAGAGAGAGAGAAAATGAGATAAAAAAAAGAGAGAGAGCTAGAGTAACAGCTGCTCAAAGCGACGCATGATGACAGACAAAAGTGGCAGCTAGTTAGACTCGGGGGCAACTGCTGTGCCTGCTGCTAGACCATGGGGAAAGCAGCTCTGAATGCTACCAAAATGTCATAGTAAGAGAAAAAGAGATAGAAATATATAAATATAGAGAAAAAGATGAGAGAGAGAGAGAGGAAGATAGAGCGAGTCGCATATGACTCGTAAAATATGTTTATGTCTGTGTAGACTCACTGGCCAACAACTTCACATTCATAGGCCTGGACAACAACTAGCGTTATATGTACATATGCACTTCGAATTGCTCTGTTGAGCAGCACTGTGAAATTATGCAATTGGGATTATTTTAGTTAAATTGCCGGACTGCGTCGAGGGTCAGTATGCCACTTAGACAGACAGTTCGTCATACAGACAGCAGACTCCATTCTGAATTGTTGCAAGCAAATGGAAAATGAAAATATTGTGTGAATAAACTTTTGAACCCAAAATGTAAATAAATTCTTTAATTAAAAATAAGAAAATATATTTTCAAAATTTTTAAATTAGAATTAATTAATTGATTTTGCTAAAAAAAAAAATAATAATAATAATATAAATTTAATTTTACAAATATTTTATTTATTTAAATATTAAAAAATGAAAAAATATTTCTTTAAATATTGCCTAAGAAAATATTATTAAAAATATAAATCTAATATTACAAATATTTTATTGATTTTTGTATGACTTGAAACATATATTAAAATATGAAAAATATATTTATAAAAAATAATTTTTAAAAGTTTGCTAGAATTTGCAAAAATAAAAATAAAGTGAGAATAATAAAAATATAAATCAAATATCACAAATATTTTATTTATTTATTTAGTTTTATATAAAAATATAAAAAATATATTTTTAAAAATAATTTTGTAAAATGTTGCTTAAATTTGCATAAATAAAAATATAATAAGAATAATAAAAATATAAAACAAATATTACAAAAATTTTATTTATTTATTTATTTTTATATTAAAATATAAAAAATATATTTCTAAAAATAATTCTTATATATTTCCATATTCAATTTTGTAAATTGAATAGGATTTGAGTGTGCAAATATTTGTAAATAAATTAATTTATAAATTAAAAGTTTATTTGTAAATAAATTAATTTATGTTTTAAAATTTAATAATCAACTGATAATTAATTATACATTTTTTTGAATTGTCATTAAACTATTTTGAACTTTTTTCATATTTTTTTTTTTATTTTTCAACATTTTTCAATTCGAAATGAAAATAAAATTGCAAATTATTTTTCCTTTTGTAAAACTTAAAAAATATATTTAATATAAATTATTAAAAATATTATTTTTTCTATAAATTTCCTGCAAATACAAATGTATATAACAGACAGAAAGAGGCGTGGCAGATCCCATAAAGTATATATTTTTTTGTTCAGCATAAATATCCCAGTTGATTTTGCCATGTATGGCAATCTCTATCAATTAAAATCTAATGATAAAATCTTTGATATCATACATAATTTTATTATGCTTTATGTAGATTTATTTCCACTACAACATACAAACAAAAAAAATAGACTTGAATAATACAACGCTTTTAAATGAATAAACATAACAATTACCATGCAAAACCGCGTAAAAACATGTATTTAAAAAATGCAAAAAAAAAGAAAAAAAAAAAAAATGGAGAAAAAAAATGTATATAGAAACTGAAATGGAAAACCGCAACACGAATCAGAACACTTGTAAAAAGCGAATCAAATGCGTATAAAATTGCCACAAACAGAATATGCTTAAAATAAATTAAACAATGTGCCAAAATGATGACCACAAAACACAAGCGAATTGTTTGCAGCGTTTGTTTGTATGCTGCCCGGAAAATATGCAAAATAAATTGTAATTAAATTGACAGTCGTCAATACTTATGCAACTGTTGCAATATATGTACCAACACGCTGACTACCAACACGCTGACCAATGCTCATTGGCCAATTGTCAGACAAATGTCGCACAAATGACAAAAAAAATAAAATAAATCAATGGCAACGTTCAGCGCATTGTGGTCACTTTTGCCATTAGAGCAACGGCTCATTCAACTCTTTCGACTGCAACGATTTAACATTATATAAAATGTGACAAAGTGGCCGCAGTTTAACTCTGTCACTTACGTTGACATCTCTTCTCTGATCCGTTTATACCACACCTGTCTCTCTCTCTCTCTCACCTGTCACCTCTTACCTTTTGACCTTAATGCCACCACATTGTATTGTGGGTTTTACTTTTAGCTTCTAGACTGATGGATGCCAAAAGGTGATATACGTCATGTCATTTGACATAATTGAGGTGGGGCAATAGCTAAAGTAGCACATCGCATGTGTTGACTGCTTAAATATTTAAGATTAAGCATAAACATTGTTTACTTGTATTTGTCTAACTGATAATTTTGAATGCTTGACCTCAACAAACAAATAATTTTAATAATAATTTCAAATATAAAATAAAGCAAATGAAATTTCATAAAATTTGTGAAATCCCAAAAAAACTTGGAAAATCCCATGAAATAATTAAATAATGAATTTACCATATAAATATAGTATTCCGCTGAATTCCAAAAGGAGAAATGAGCAATGCTTCATGATTAATTCATTTAAAATTAAAAAAAAAAAAAAAAAAAAAATTATATTCGACATTCGAAAAATTTCATTGCCTTGCGAACTATTCCGAAAACTTTCGCATATAAAAATTATATTTAAATTTTATAGAGAGACAGACGAACAAGACAGATGGACAGACAGGCGGACAGACAGATGGACAAGTAGTAGCACAGACAGAAAGACAGACAGACACGTAGACAGACAGACAAATTGACAGACAGACAGATTGGCAGACAGATAGGCAGGCTGGCGGACAGACAACAGACAGACAACAGACAGACAACAGACAGACAACAGACAGACAACAGACAGACAACAGACAGACAACAGGCAGACAACAGACAGGCAGAAAAATAGACTGACTCACGGATTGGCAGACAGATAGACAGATAAAACCGACAGACAGACAAAGACTGTTCAAGAATATATATATATATATATATATATATATATAGTATATAATTTTTATGATCTGTTATTCTTGTTCCACAGTTAGTATTTCCCCGGCAAGATTGGAACTTCCTCTCGCTAGTGATAAGCGCTTGTTGTCGCTAATCTTTTTATTTACTGTAAAATATTTAATAATAATTTTTGTATTTTAATTTCATTGAAATTTAAAAAACATTAAACAAAATTAAATAAAATAAAATTTTATTTTAATTTTATTATAAATCTTTTCTTTTTTATTTTATTTTATTTATTTTTTAAAAATTTTATAAAAAAAAATAAATAAGCTAAAATCACTTGTAATTGTAATTGTAAAACTTGGCATAAGCCACAAAATGTTTGTGTGTCCAGCAGCAAGTAGAAATCTGAAATTGACACATTTAAGCTCATCCGACAACGACAAGAAGATGAAGAAGAAAAAGAAGACTAATTAATGCAAATTAAGGGGACGCCCCGCGAAACATACAAAACTGGCAGCGAAAAAACCACGCATAAGATTTAAGTTTACCAACCTTCTCACTCTTCACTTGTTTTCGCTGCTTCTCTGCTGCTGCTGCTGCTGCTGGCAGAATTGAGGTTTTCAACACAAGGACTGTGACGACAACTCGTACAACATAATTAGGCTTATGGCAGTGACTTTTATAGTCAAGTGCTGTGGGGCAGGGCATTTCTACATTTCTCTTCATTCACTATGCCATCATGCCACACATTTTGCAGCCCCACTAATTCCCTTTTTTGGCCTTGCCAAGCATCGTGTCGCCCATTTGCGTGCGTCGCTAATTAGTGTAAAATGTTTCCTGTTATTTACCTTTTTCGGTTTTGCAACAAAACAAATGACGAGACCTAATTGTGTATGGGCGACAAGAGAATGTGCGGATGGCAAAAGGTTGCAGCTACAAGGTGAAGCAGTAAAGAAAATAACAGCGAGTGAAAGTGAGATAGAGATAGAGATAGAGTATCGTTTGGTTTTAGTGGATATTTGTATCAGTAAATGTTTCGGTTACGGTGTCGATTTTTATTTGTGCGCTACTACTGCTGCTGCCGCTGTGACATGACGTGACCTGTTTTGGTAATAAATAAATAGTCGTATTTATTTAACAGTTGTAATCAACACAAACACAATACAACAACAAAAACAAAAAACAACAAAAAAAACAAAGTCAAATCAGTGGCGCTAATTAACTCAAAGCTCGCAATGGACCATAAACAGACAGGATGTGCGATATATAGTTAAATATCCTTGTCATTTCAACATCTACTTGACATGCAAAACAACAGCTCGTTCAACTCAACTTCATGCGACTGTTGCGTAAATTGCATTTTAAAATAAATTATAATGATTATGATGTTGCAAAACAACAACAACAACAACAAAACAGATGCCAGATGCCAGATGCTCGACTTGGCTTGACTATAGAATCTTCTCTGTCAGCTTGTGAATTTTGTAAATGTTGTCATTCTCTCTCTCTCTCTCTCTCTCTCTTTCACTCTCTCTTGGGTAGCCTATTGTCAACGTTGTCAACGTTGGCAGCAAATTTTGCCACTTTGCCACTTTAGTCTTATGGCGCAAGCATAAAAATGTTAACTGAACAACATTAACGCAAGCATTTTATGCTCTACAACTTAATATTATTAAATCAGCGTTGAGTTTACGCTCAAAGCTCAACGCAACAAACAAACACACACACACACATACACATCGCGCAAGTCATTGATAAGAATGTTTATATATACATTTATATATATATTATATATGTTTTACTGAGAGCAAATAGATCGTGCAACAAATTTTAAGAATGAGAAATGTTTTGTCTGCTGAGAATATTTGATTGCTGTAAGTTTAAGTTCTCTGTCGAAATTCAGAAATTAACATTATTATTTATTTTATTTGTTTAATTTATTTATTTTATTTTATTTTACTGAATTTAACTACATTTTATTTTTTATTTAATATTTTTATTTCATTTTATTTATTTATTTTTTAATTGAATTTAATTTATTTTTTTTCTATTTTATTTTTATTTATTTTATTTATTTTATTTAATTTATTTTTTATTTGATT
Organism: Zaprionus obscuricornis; assembly: GCA_037044475.1. Lineage (NCBI taxonomy): Eukaryota > Metazoa > Arthropoda > Insecta > Diptera > Drosophilidae > Zaprionus > Zaprionus obscuricornis. The sequence continues at coordinate 13,365 of JBAMBR010001596.1, forward strand.
TTATTTATTTATTTTTTAATTTAATTTATCTTTTTTTCTATTTTATTTTTATTTAATTTAATTTTTTTTATTTTATTTTACTGAACTTAATTTCATTTTATTTTTTATTTAATATTTTTATTTCATTTTATTTATTTATTTTTTAATCTAATTTAATTTTTTTTTTCTATTTTATTTTTATTTATTTTATTTTATTTATTTTATTTAAGTTTTTTTATTTTATTTTACTGAATTTAACTTCATTTTATTTCATTTAATTTTTTATTTCATTTTATTTATTTATTTTTTAATTGAATTTAATTTTTTTTCTATTTTATTTTTACTTATTTTATTTTATTTTATTTTTTTTATTTTATTTTATTTAATGTTTTTTTATTTTATTTTATTTAATTTTTTTTTTCATTGAATTTTATTTTTTTAATCTTAAATATTTTTTTTATATTATTTAATATTTTTTTTATATATATTTATTTTTTTTTATTTATTTTTTTTTTATTTTTATTTAATTTTTTTTTTTGATTATTCATAATATTATATACTTGGCACAATACTATTCCTATGTAAATAGCTGATATACTCTTTGCTTCAGTTTACAGGGTAAAGCGTACAGCAGAGATAAGCTTATATATGAAACTGTTCAGATCAACTCTGACAGCAACAGTTGTGAATCGTTCATTTAATGTGCTTCATGTGCGCAGTGATAATTAATATGAAATTCAAATATTTATTAATTTGTTCAATATTCATTTTTTTATTATACTCACAAAATGTTAATGCAAAAAGTTTGGTTAGTAAATTAATTACACAAAATTAATATTATCGAAATACTGTTATAAAACTGTGTTTTTATTTTTTTTTTTTTTAATTTTCTTAGGGTTGTTTGGTTGATGAAAATAAGGATGATGAATGTTCAACTTATTGTTATCATATAGTGAAACCATTATTACAATATGCAGGTCAAGCATTTCATAGAGAAAAAGAATATTATGAACTAAATAAAAAGTTTAATGAAAAAGAAAATGATATTAATAAATTAAAAATATCGCAAGCTGAACTGCAAACAAAAGTTAACGAACAATTGAAAATAATTGAATTATTAAAAAGTCAAAAGAATCCAGATGAAAATTCTATAATAATTAATTTTTATAAGCAACAACTTGATGCTAAAGATGCACAAATTGAAGACTTCAAATTAAAACAAAATGAATATATTAAAAATCAGCAAAATTGTGAAAAACAACTTGCAACATATAAAATAGAAATAAATCAATTGAAAACGTTGCAAGCTAATCAAACAACAAGCATAACAAAATATATAAATCAACTTGCAACTAAAGATAATGAAATCAAAGATTTGCAAAATAAACTTAAAGTAAAGAGTGTTCCATCTGCTAATATCAATCCCATATTCAGTTGTCTATCTAAACCTAATGGCATTCAAAAAATTACAATACCAAAAGAGATTAGTACAATTTCAGTGCCATGTGATGTGAATAATTTAGGCTCAGGCTGGACTGTTATACTGAGACGCATGGATAATACAAATTTTGAACGTAAATGGAATGAATATAGAATTGGTTTTGGTGATCAAAATCGTAGCTTTTTCCTTGGACTCGAAAAGATTCATATACTTACAAATCTAATACAACATGAATTATTTATATCATTAACAACCAATAAAAATGTGACACATTATGCACATTATGAACATTTTGCAATTGGTAATGAGAAAGAGTCGTATAAATTAAATAAAATAGAATTTTATAGTGCATCCAGTACAGCTGGTGATGCATTTTCAGATCATAGAAATATGTTATTCTCAACAATAGATAGAGATAATGATATGTCTAAATTTAATTGTGCTGAACATTGGAGATCTGGCTGGTGGTTTACTGGCTGTTTAAGCTGGTAAGTATTTTTTCTATATATATTTCAAATATATAATATAAAATATATTTATTCTAATACTCACTCTCTCTCAATCTCTCTCTTAGCAATCTTAATGGACAATATAAAGACAAAAATAATGAGGAGAATGGCATTTTTTGGAGTGAATTTGATAAGCAGGCAAAGAAGAAGCAGATCATTGATTATTTCACACATGTCACTATGATGATTCGACCAAAAATCAAAAGCAATTAAATATTATTATTATTTTTTTTTTTTATTTTTTTTTTAAGTCTATATTCATTTTGGCAATCATCACAAATTATTTGCAGTCACAATTCTTTTTCTCTGTCTTGCATTTTGTGACGACTTAAGAATTCATTAAGTTTCAGCCAAATCGAACTAAAATTTTTTTCGGCTAGTCAATTTTTTGATTTTTGATTTTTTGATTTTTTTTGATTTTTATTTTATATTTTTTTAAATTGTTAAAATTCTCAAAATTAATTTTATTAAATTTATTAATATTCAATTTCTATTGAATTTTCATTGTAAATGTAAATTAACTAGTAAAAATAAAGAATTAAATTTTTAATAAATATTCATGTGTCAAATCATAGTGAAATTATTTATTTTTATTATTTTTTTTTTTATTTTTTTTTAAGTCTATATTCATTTTGGCAATCATTACAAATTATTTGCAGTCTCAATTCTTTTTCTCTGTTTTGTCTGTTGCTTAAATATTACAATTTTTGACGACTTAAGACTTTATTAAGTTTCAGCAAAATCAAACTAAAATTTTATATAGCTACAAAGAAAAATGATCGCTCTACAAAAATTAGAAAATTAATCAAAATTTTAACAACTTGACAGTTGCATAAATTTTTCGGCTAGTCAATTTAAAATTCTCAAAATTAATTTTATTAAATTTATTAATATTCAATTTCTATTGAATTTTCATTGTAAATGTAAATTAACTAGTAAAAATAAAGAATTAAATTTTTAATGAATATTCATGTGCCAAATCATAGTGAAATTATTATTATTATTATTTTTTTTTTATTTTTTTAAGTCTATATTCATTTTGGCAATCATAACAAATTATTTGCAGTCACAATTCTTTTTCTCTATTTTGCATTTTGTGACGACTTAAGAATTCATTAAGTTTCAGCCAAATCGAACTAAGATTTTATATAGCTACAAAAGAAAATGTTCGTTTGACAAAAATTAGAAAATTAATCAAAATTTTAACAACTTGACAAGTTGCAAAAATGTTTTGGCTAGTCAATTTTTTGATTTTGATTTGATATTTTATATTTTTTTAAATTGTTAAAATTCTCAAAATTAATTTTATTAAATTTTTTAATATTCAATTTCTATTGAATTTTCATTGTAATTGTAAATTAACTAGTAAAAATAAAGAATTAAATTTTTAATAAATATTCATGTGTCAAATCATAGTGAAATTATTATTTTTTTTTTGTATATTTTTACATCAATTGCGAATTATGTTACCTTTTACCTGTTATCTGTAATTTTTGCTATTGCTGCTGCTGTTGTTGTAGCTGTTGCTTTTGCTATAATTTAATAGAATGCTGTGAACCGCAACATGGTTGTGTTATTATAAACTCAATACTGATTATTTCTCTTGCCCTAGAAACATAACGGAATTTAATGTAAATTATGCAGAACATGGCACATAATCAGCGAACATATTCATGTGCATTTTGGTAACCACATCGTGTAATTAAGTAAATATTTTCGCAAATTTTTGCCAACGCTCGCGCGCATGCTGCGCAAGTGGCCGCAAGTGTAAAGTGATATGGCTATAAAAGCGTATACGAGAGACAGAGAGATGGCGAATGAGAAGGTAAAGTAGAGACAGAGAAAAGGAATACAAAAAATATACATACATACATACATACATACATATATACATCGGTTACTCTGCAGCTTTTACAGCATATTCATGGAATGTGAATGAAGCATATTGGCTGCGTATATTGCAGCTATAGTTTGGGGTTACTGCTGCTGCTTTTGCTGTTGCTGCAGACTCTGTGGGCTCTGCCGCCATTTGCAGATTTGCTACATAATTAAGAAGCAAATGGGAATGGGCAGCGGGCCAAATTAAGTATACGCCACGTGAACGTCATGCAGTAAGTGAACCAAACGAAATTAAAATAACCGCAGCTACAACTGCAAGGCATACCCGTTAATAAAGTCAAAAGACAACAACAACAACAACTAAAGTTGTAATTGTAATTGTAAGTGGATTACACGTGTGCGTGCATTATAATTAGTCGCAAGTGGTCAACAGTTATGCAACTGTTGCACGTGTGCAATTTTCATATTTTTTTGTTCACTGTTAAAGTTATTTTACAAAGTGTTGGGGCAAGTTAAGTTTAAGTCAAAACACAACACACACAGAGAGAGAGAGAGAGAGAGAGAGACACTTGCACATTCTTGCCGCAGGCCATTTGACATGACATTTTGAAGACATTAAACTGAAACTGTTGGCAGACTTTGGCTATGTTAACCTCAGGCCAGGTGCACAGCCACAGCTTCAGCCTCTGCCTCCGTTTCAGTGTGTGTTCAAAACAGCGAAGGTAGCAGATTTCCCCAAAGACTGACACAAAGGCAGAGAGACAAAGCCAAAGCCAAAGACAATGTCATGGAAATGAAGACAACGACCAAGCATTGCTTGGACTCAGTTTCAGTTTCAGCTACAGTCTCAACCTCAACATCTGTCTAACAGTCCCACAGCCTCACAATCTCACACAGCCTCACATAGCCTCGACTACAGTCAACTTAGGAGACAGTAGAGGCAAGCGAAACACAGTTCAAGTTATGAATAATTAATGTCTGTCTATTTTGTGTGTGCATGAACGTGTGTGTGTGTAGGTGTGTATGGCATATACCAAAACGGAAGCTGGGCAAGTGCCTGTCTGTGTGACGCCTGTTCGTGTGAGCGAGTTGATAATTTGTTATAATTGCCGGGGGACGGCCACAGGTCAATTTTGTGGGCATTTATATAAATTTGCCGAGACAGCAGCGTTGTCCCAGCCAACAAAGTCAACAAAACTTGAATATCTAATCGAATTACACTGAATGCGAACAGAAAAATAAAAAACAACAAAAAAAAAGAAAATGGTTGCGTTGGGAGTGTCAGGAATACTATGATAATAATGAACATGGAATAAGTAATTATTCATTTAGTCTTCTTGTTAGCGTAGATAATTAGTAGCTTATATTTTATTTTATGTTTTCATTCAAAAACAGAAAAAAAAACTTTTATTTACTTGAAGAAATTCATTGAAATCTTTATGAAAAACAGAATCTTTATGAGGAAAACTTACGACACTCTTACAATGCTGTATTTATTCTATTAAAATTTAATTTAATTTAAAAACATTTATAATTTTTTCTAAAATTAAACAAAAAAATATTAAAATTAAAAAAAAAATATTTAAAAAAAAATAAAAAATAAAATATATATATAAAAAAAATAAAATATTATTATATTTTATTGTTGTACTTAAAAAAATAAAAACAATAATAATAAATAAAAAATAATAAAAATAAGATTTTAGTGGCAGCACAATCAGTTGTGGCATCTAATTTAT
>JBAMBR010001597.1:0-14447 GCA_037044475.1 Zaprionus obscuricornis
TAAAAAAAAAAACTTAAAAATATCTTGTTGTAATTTTTTAAACATTCATAATAATTATTATTTTAATAATAAATATTATTTTTTACCTGAGAACAAGAATTAAAATTAAGTGGTGGTTTTTGAGTGTGTAACATGTCCAATTTTACACACTGAAAAACTACCACTAAACATAATGTTGATTTTATATTGCATACTTTTGGTGAATGTTTTTTCTATTTTGATCTATATAATTCCCAAATAGTTTTGGCTGCAACACACCTAAAACGTTAGACCTGAGCGGAGAAAAGCATACTTACCTGGCGTAGAGGTTAACCGTGATCACGAAGGCGGTTCCTCCGGAGCGAGGCTTGGCCATTGCACTTTCGGTTGAGTTGACCTTTGCGATTATTCCTAATGTGAATAACTCGTGCGTGTAATTTTTGGTAGCCGGGAATGGCGTTCGCGCCGTCCCGAATATATAATACATTATGAAAATATATTTAAGTAAAAGAAAGGGAGTGTGACTTTGATTATTTATTGGTTTTATTATCTTTAATTGATAAGTAAAAAGAACAATTTGTTCGAAAGTGTAATTTTAATTTGAGTTTTAATAGTTTCCCATTTTTCTTTTTCAACAAAGATTCTATTTTTAAAATCATATAATGCTAAAATAAAAAATAATCTGTTAAATTATTATTAATATACTTTGCATTTTTTATGGTTACATGAGACGTAACAAATTATGGGGAAAAAAAATTCGTGCGCACAAAATCTCTCGGTTTAACAGGCAAACATGAAGTGCCTAACAGAGATCTAAAGGTCGATGAGAGGCACCTTCTTTCATTGCATCATGAGCGTGATAATTTTTGCTCTCTTTTGTTTTAATATGACTTCGATAAATATACTTATCGATTGCAAGTTTGTCGTCGTTATCCAACACTGCTGTGCAGTAGCAATTTTGCGTTCGTTTTGTAGCCCTGTAGAATGTGAGCGCTGAAATTTAAAACTGAATTTGAATAAAAAAAACCTTGAATTGATGACAATTTTTATTCAATGCGCGCTTTAATCAAAATATACTCGCATATATATATAATTCGGTATTGTGTATGTATCGCTAGAGATTTTTATTTTACAATTTATATATTAAATTTTATTTTGTTTTGCAATATTGCAATTGTTAACATCATCGAGTCGCAACATTTTTAAATGAACACAATGCGTGTGTGTGTATGTGTTATCTCGTTTGCGTACAAAATAATACTACAAATAATGTTATGATATAATGTAATAGTTATTAACATAATAATAATGCATAATGCGTACAGGCAGAAATTTAATCCATAAAAGGATATGAATAAAAATAATACATACGTGAACAAATAAATGTGGGTATGCATTAAAGGCCGAGATAGACAATTTGCGGATATTTTATTTACCGCTTTGTATTTAATTTTGTTTAAGTGTTTTAAATTTTCTTTTAATCAAATTTCTACAAACTTTTTGAAACTGTACATATTTAAGAATATTTTTTTTTTCTTTTATTTATTTATTTATTTTTTTTTCTTGTGATTTGAAACGTGATCTTTCTGCTATAAGTATATAAGCTCTAGATTTGGTAATAAATACATTAATGTGTTTTGTTGATTGGTTGATTGCTTTGCTCGCGCAAATGCGAAAACATATGTAATTGATTTTGTTGTTTATCTTGTTGTTGTTTGTGTAGTTTTATAATATATATTTTAAAATTATGTTTCAATCTTATGTTTTTACAGAATTTCATATACACAGTTTATTAGGCAGCTAGCAGCGGGAACAACTGCAATTAATGATTCATCATAAATTATATTAAATAATCTGTAACTGCACGATTTTTCAGGCTCATCAATTTGTTACTGCTGTTGTTGTTTTTGTTTTTTATTTTCGTTTTGTATAATGCAATTTTCATTATATTCATAATTTGCTTTTAATTTTTTCACTTCGGAAATAATTTATACAACAGACAAAATGTAGGAAACAGAAAAATATCATCAAATTATTGCATATGGGCATATGTGGTGGATCTGTTGCATGTAATTGATGCATTTAATTACAATTTTGTATATAATTGCATATAAATAGAAAATAATAGTAATAATGAAACAGATATGCAACAAGTGTAAGTTATGTTTATAGCAATTACAGCAAATTTTACAAAACACATACATTAATTGCAAAAAAAAAATATAATTTAATTTAATTTCTCTTGATTTTTTTGCATTTCATTTGTAATACATACATTTACAATCATATACATATATGTAGATCTATACATATATGTATATATATATATAGTGTAATAATAATTCATTAATTAATTATAATAAATAAAGCCTAGTTTTAATGCCTGCTTCAAACTTCGACATTGTTCAATTACTACAAATACATATCTACTATAAAGGATGTGATAACGCACATACATTGTACATATACAAATACAAATATAATTATTATTGTTTAATCTAAATTATCCTGGAAAATTAATTTAATGTAGCCAGTCGCGCCATCTAACGGCGTCGCACAAAATGGACAAACAGCCTGAAAGCCATTAGTTCCGTGCGGTATTTCCACATTTGCCCAGTACCTACAATTTTACAAAGAAAAACAAAGAATATAAAATAAAGGTTAGTCTAAATAATGTTTTGATTCTTTTTTGATTTGCACTTACTTAACAGTTTTTTCAGTCGCCATGTGTCCACATGGATTAAATGCAAATGTGGGAGCGCCCACATCCACATAGAAGGCCGGTTCCAGGCCCATGCACAAGGTAACAACGGGACCCAATTCTAGGCACATCGGGCAACGGCGTGCGCCAGTATTCTCATCCTGACCCCAGTCATGATGACCTATTCAAGAAAAACATAAAAAAAAAATTTGTGATTTCATTAATATTTATATATATATATTTGCTATATGTATTGCTTAGTCATATTTACCCTGGACATGACCGCAATTTAAGTACACATAAGGCTGATTAACCTGATCACTAATATTCACTTTGCGTGGTATAACTAGTGTATTAAGCCCCACGGGGCATTGTGGACGACCAGCGTTGATGGCATCGATAAGTTTTTCCAAATCGTGTTTGGTCTGCAATTCAAAATGTCAAAGTTGGATTTAGTTAGCCTCAAAGAAAATGCCAATGGAATTGTAAAAGAGAAGAATTCAATTTACCGGTGAATGTTGTAAACCCTCAGCGGAACGCCAAAGCAACGTTGCACCACAGAGATCAATGAGTGTACCATCTTGCAAGATGTTGCATTCATCGTAGATCTATAAAATGTGAAAGTTGATATTAAGTACATTTTCTTCCTATATGTATATAATATATATTTTTATATATATTTTCTTGAGAAACATACGGGTTGACCCTTTTGTTGTGCCGAACGTGATTCGCGTAGACTGAAGACATCGCCGCCAACCGAGCATTCACGCCACAGACCACATTTGGCATTGCCGCCACAGAATGATCCCTTGGGATGCATGATAAGAACACCATTTGTGGTGAGACCATCAATCTCAACATTATCCTGCCATTTGGTTGCCTTCTCCTATAAGAACAAGAAGAAATTGTAATTTAATTAATTTTAATCAATTGTTAATAAATTTTATATGAACTTACGCCCAAAAATATATTTCTGCTTGAATCAAAGCCAGCTGCAAATATTTTCGCTTTGGCAGGCTCACAGCGATTGATCAAAATGCGGCAGGCGAAACGTGAAATCGTGCTCTGCATTACTTTTGCATCCTTCTTATCACCTGGCAGCGTGTCCATAACAACAAAATCAATTGGCGATTCTGAAGAGCGTCCCACCTAGAAATATCAATCAAACAGCAAGTAGCAAAATTCGATTAAAATCAAGACTTATGTTACAACAAAAGAGTTTATTAAGCCCTCATCGATTGACCTAAATATATCAGAATATCTGATTGTCTATATATGTATATAATATGTATACTTCAACAGAATAGCGCTATCAATCAATGTTCAAATAAATGCCAAATCATGCAATGCTGGAATTACACTTCAATCCAAAACCAATAAGGAAGTGTAAATGGCAAAGCATTCGCCAACGTTAGTAGACGTCGAAACGTCTTGTTAGACTGGCCAAAAGCGATAATCAATATAGTATATACATAGTGTATATATTATAGTACTGATGTATGTGTGTATGTCTGTGTCTGTGAGTGTGAGCGTGGATATACACATTGAATGTCAATAGGTTTATTTTTGCCACGTTGGGCAATGTCAAAGAGGATACAAATTAAGTATCTGACAATCTAAAACACATTTGACCTTATTGAAAGTGTCTAAAAGCTAGAAATTGTATCATCATCATCATCAGCAGCAGCAACAACATGGTTTCAATTAAATGAGCTCAAACTTTGACACATTTGGGCCGACAATTTAGAATGTCAATAATATCATCGAATATTTATATTACAAAAATGGCAAGAAAGAAAATTTGCCAATAAATAATAAATAAAATAATATTGAAATTTTGTCAAAGTTTCTATTAAATTCTATTTGGCTTTTATTTTTTGTTGGCATAAATTTCCATTTAACTCTACTTAAATTTAAGTATAATTAACTCACCTGGAACATATCTGTTTCTGTGTCCTCCTTGTACTCAACAATTACGGCCTGATTGCGTGAGAGTGTATAAGATATTGAGTGTTGATGTGCATCCAATATGGCCTTCGATGTCTGTGGTGATTGTACAATATAATGCTTGGAGCGCTTAACGCCACTCGGTTCTGTGCGCTTGTATAGCACAAATTTGGAGCGTCGACGACCGCGATCGCCCTGTGGCAAGTAGCCATTGTAGCTGCAACGACAGAACATAACACATATAGAATATTGAGTTTTTCTTGTCTTTATTTTTTTTTATTTTTTATTTTATTTTTTCCTCTTTTCCTTGACGACGTTCTCTATGCTAAGATTTATTATGATAAGACACAAAGCAATGCGACGGGGTCGGGTCGTATCGAATTGGATCGGTTCGTTTCGTTCCAATTTGAATGGGGATCGGGGATCGAGTTGTTGGTTGTTGTTAAGTCAGTCGGTTGAACGAAAAACATGCTATGCCATAAACTCAACAAATTGGGGGCAACTTCGTCATAGTTGTTATTACACAACCAAAAGCATTGCACAGTACAGTTTACATAATTTATACGATATTCTATATATATGTAGGTCAAGTTCTACTGCCTAATGTCGGCAATTTTTGTTTACACAATTAGTCAATTCTCGCCGCCCTTACACTTTAGCTTCACAGTAATGACTTACAATTACTTAAAAGCCATTTACGCATCTAAATTTTAGCCATACTGGCAAGTCAATCAGTTAATGGTGTTTATGTTAAATAACCACATAACGCATTACTCTTCTTTCATATCATTAGTGGCTTATATTAACTCCTCAAATGGATTGTGCTATAAATTAAACAAAAAAAAAAAAAAAAAATTAAATACATTTTTATAACATGCGCGCTAGTTGGATCGCACACGTGTATCTAGGCGATTATAGAAATGGCACGCACAGCTCCAAAGGGTTTTTTTTTCAATAAAATACCGAGGGTAATATAAAAAGTTGTTGAGATGGAGAAGATTGTAGATGCTACTCGGATTAAGAACAGTACGAACAACTGCTACTATAAAAAAAAAACCTGCATATATATATTTTGTAAATATACATAAGTATAATTCTCAAAATGTTTCCAAATAAAAAAAATAAAAATAAAATTTTTTTCGAATTCTACCTAAAATTTGACAATTTAATGAGCCAGCAGCTCGCAATAATAAATGTATACATGAGACATCAATAAGACTTCAAATGAAATCAAGCCCATTATATGGTAAACATTTGTATATATATATGCCATATATCCGTATACTATATATATATACATATATATATATATAAATATCCATATAAGTATCAATGTGAAACTAATAAAAACATCGATTGCAACCATTTCAAAGAAAAGAAAATAAACAAATTCTCAGTTCTGATATTAAGTTCTTGGAAAACGACATCATGAAAACCAAACAAAACACAAACCTAATTCCAGAAAAAAAAAAACTGAGAGACCTGAACTGGAATGTTGACATTACAATAGTTAGATGAGGGGCGGTGTGGGGGGGTTTACATCGCCTGTAATTATTGTGACTTTAATGCCTTTTGATATTTTGATATATTAATGAGCGCATTTAAGAAGTTGTAAATTATATTTTCCACATTAGGCATTAGGCATTAAGCAAAAGCAAAATGAGACGAGGCAACATACAAAAATTGTTGTTAATTTTTGACGTGAACAATTAAGAGTTCTCGTTCGTTCTCGGACATATAATAACAATACAGGTTTTTCCATTCTTCTATTTTTCAGAAAAGTGCAGAAGAGAGCATTACGGCTCTACGTATCTATTGTGTGAATGAAGAAGAAGTCATTAAAGTGGGCGGCAACCGTACGGTAGAGTTTCCGTTCATAGCTCTGTTCTGAGCTCTATTTGGGACTGTTGAATAGCCACTACAACTCAATGCTTGACGTTTGGTCAAAAGCAAAATGAAAAATTGATTTGCTGACACTTTGAGAGTACTTGCAACATGCGACAAGACAAGTTGTAAGCTAGTACAATATTGTACAATGTAAACTAAGAAGTTGTAAGCAATTAAAAAGTGTTAAGATAGAATTCATTCTACAATTCTTCTCTTCTCTTCTCATCTCTTCCTCTTCATCTCCCTCTCTTTAATCACTTATATATATTTCTCGAGAACCTTTAGCTAATGACAATGACTCAAGCATTTGACTTTGACTTTGGTTGCTTCAACAATTATCTCTCTCACATATATGTATGTGAGTCAACGCGGCGGCGCGTCGAGTAATCAGCGTAATGTCAAGCATTTTTGGACCGTCGAACAGTTGGGCCGCGCCATCAAGATTTACAAGCTTTACAAGTCACAGCTGCCGGCCAAAATCATCAATCTTTGCTCCCGCTGCAGCAACACGCTGGCACGCTTGCGGCGGCTGCAGTGTGAATCTAATTTATGTGGTAAACCTGCTGCTTGCTGCTTGCTTGCGGCTTGGGCTCTGGATCTGGCTTACAACAAGCGTTTAGTGTTCTTTAAGCCTAGTTTGTCTAGTTTCGACTGCGTTTCTAGTCTGTAAATACACCACGCAAACACAACTCAGGTAACAGACTGTGTCGCTTGACGTCACGAAACGCCAATGCACACTGGGCTAAAGTCCAACAAAATATCAATTATAATTTGTACAATATTTTACTGTAAGACTTTAACGATAATTGAAATCAACACTTATTTACGATTTTAACATAAATATTAAACTTTTAATGTTCGAATAAATTTATTAGATATTCAATAAATGTAAACCACTGTGCGTTTGCCCCAAAACACTTTTAGCGTTTTTTTTTGGTTGCATTGATCAACGACTGTATGAATTAACTTTAAAATTATATGAATTTTGATTGTTTTGGGTGTGGCAGGAACAGAGGCAGGCAGGGAGGCGGGGCTGATACACTGTCTTTCTATCTCGTGACTGTGTAACGAATTTTATAGTTCATAAAATGAGAACAACAAATTTAAATATAAATTTTAGAATCAAGCCGCTATACTAAAAAAAAAAATCTTATTTACTAGCAAATAAGTAATTTTCCCCTCTAGAAGTGAAGAAGATTTGTAGTAACTCTTGTACTTACCCAAGTATAACTAATTCGCCATATCGCAATCGCGGTTTATCATGCCCATCGCCACCGTCTTCAGCCAGTATGGGAGATTCTGTGCCGTCGGTGCTGCAAATAAGTAGAAAAAGAAGAAAAAAAAAAAACCAAAAACAATTAGAACAATTGTATACAAGAATTAAATTTAAATTCTTTTATTTTGATTTAAAACGTTTGCTAAAAAAATTGTTTTAAACGTTTTATTTTTTTTTCTTTTCTAAGCGTTTATGACATAATACACAAAATTCTTTTGTTATGCAAAAGGAATAAAATGGTGAACAAAAAAAAAAAAAAAAAAAAACGTAAAACTAAAGCAATAAAAACAAACTTTTTTTTTTGTAGCAATGAAAGAACAAAAACAAAACAGAAAAGAAAAAAAAAATGAAATATTCTGAAGAAAAATTTCAAAAGAAATTGCTCTTTTCAAGCATTTCCTTTTGGCTTTCACTCCATTGCTTTCTTCGTCTCTTTCATTCTCACAGTTTTGTGGCAATGTCTAGAATTTCAAATAGGGAAATATGCAACGTTCTTCTTGATGTCTGGCAAAATGTGCAAAGTGCATTACAATTCCAGTTTCTATTGTTTGTTAGAGACTTTGGCATGTAAATTTGACACTGACTTTTCCAATTGAATGAAAACTTAGAAATGCAACTAGAGCAACATATGTCTGTACTATCAGAGAGAGAGAAAGAGAGAGAGGGAACTAGCAATTAACTAATAACTAACTATGCAAATTGCTTCGAAATTGCCAAGTAATGAGCAATCGATGTAGCAAAGAATACATACATACATATATATGGTATACATAGATAACTAGGCTTCTCATTAGTCGCAACAGCAATGAGTCTTATTAGAAGTACAAGTAAATTTTTCGGGGCACATCATAAACTTATTTACAACAATCTAATAAAACAGCACGGCGCCGGTTGACGCCCACATAGAAAATAATTCACATCCCACACACCTCACCTCTTCACTTGCCTCTCGTCATAGCCCCCAAACAACAACACAGCATTGAAGCATTGAGTAAATGGATTCTATAATATACTCGCCCTGGTTGGACTATTGCTCTAAGTATAGAGTGTCGGGCGACGGGTACTAGGTGCTACTGGGTGTCGGGTTCCATGTGCTTGTTTGTTGGGGTGAGAGACATACGGCGACAGACGGCGGAACAAACTGGCACGAGTTGCTTTTGGGAGGGTTGCATTGATTTTTGCTCGTTGCATTTAAACTTGCTCCCCTTTTAGCTGGGAGAAATGACAGTGAAAGAGTTAGAGGAATGGTATATGAGCTTTGGGGTTTGGAGGTGTGTGTGGTGGAGCATGGAGCACTTGAAATTGTGCAGCGCAGACAGAAATTGTGTGAGCACAAAGAGCACTGCAATGGGGCAAGGTAAATAGGAATGTTGCATGTTTGTCTCCCTGTCGGTAGGCATCAAATTAGCGCGCTGCAGTCTTGTTTAGATACACTCCCACATAGACACACACTCACACACACACATACATATGAGTGCAAGAAATATGCACATATTCATCTACATCTATGTATATGTATATATGTCTATCTGTACAGTCTACAGATCTACTACTTGAGTGCAAAAGGGGCTGACTCATTCAACACAAGCCTGCGGGTCATAAATCAAATGGGGGAAATGTCATTAACAGTGCATCTGTTAGACAACTCTGTTAGCTAACATTGCCTTTAACAGTTTTGGGTTTTAAGGCTTGTGTTTCCAGGCACTGAACATTCGTTAAGTTAAGTTGGCCACAATTTGCAATTGGGAACACAATTTACATCTCGTTGTCTTAGTTGCCGTCAAGAGAGATTACACAACAGTTATTCTCATTATTATTGTGACTTTATTGTAACAGATTATTATACTGTAGCAGGCACCATAGAAATGATATATGAGCTTAGCTTGTCTGGCTTCATATACCATACATATACTCACTCAATTATCATACATACATATATACATATGATATATGTATATATATATATATATGTATTATCAATGGAAATCTTGCTTTTGTTCTCGACTTAGCATAGTAAGTTGTAAAGTGAAATTTTCTTTGATTTCTAATCTTTACAAATTGAGGGAAATTCGATAAGCTGTAATATTCAAATAGAATTTAATAGCTCACTCAAAGTAAAGATATTATTGGTGAAATTGAATAGAATTTTGTTCGCATTCTTCAACTACATTTAATTGTTTTCCTTTGGAGATTAGAAAAAAAAGAAGCTAAATAAACTCTTCGCAACTCTTCTACAAATATTAATTGGCCCATTTATTTATTTCTTTTTGGTTTTGTTTTTGTTTTCATTTATAATAATGAATTCTTGAGGCAACCTTCAGGCTAGTTACCCGCACTTACAGCAGCAGCGTTTAATTAAAAAGCAAAGTTATAAACAATGCAGCAGCGTCAAGAAAATAAACTAGGTTAAATTGATTAAGTTCACATTGTATTATTTCTAATTGTGGCATTCTCTGTCTCTCTGGTGGCAAGAAGACGCTATCTTTCCTCAGTTTGTTTGTTTGTTTGGCATTTGACTCGGCTTGGGATTCAACTCGACAACGTTAAAAATAAATATACATTTAATTTAATTAACAAACACAAGCAGCAAAAAGCAAAACCAACAGCAAAAAGTACGAAAACAAACACTAAATCTTCATCCTACTCATAAACGCCAAAAATGATGCGCGTAGCTCAAACAACACACACACATACACACACACAGACACACCAGACAATATCAATACCAATACTCTGCATATAGATATGACATAAATTAATGTAAATATTATGACAATTGCCAGAAAATATGCGTGTAAAGCATAATGTCCGCATATTCAACAATATGCTGCAACTTTCAATTGATAAAAGACGAAAGCAAGAGAGAAAGAAAACTTTCGAGATAAAAAGAAAAAAAAAACGAATGACATAAATCTCAATTATTTCTAACTTAAATTATAATTTCTTTTTTTTTTTTTTTTTTGGTACAGTTACAATATGGGGAAAGAACTACAAGAAATTCACTAATGGAATCAGCTGTCCATATTTTGTACTGTGTGAAAAAGCTTATCGATTTTCAAGCCATAACACAACATAATGCGAGAATAGATTTTTATGTGTATGTGTGTTTGTGTGTGTGTGTATGTGTGTTTGTAGTATATGTATAAATAGTGTAAGCATTTGCATACATTTTCAGTTTCGAAACTAAAAGCAAACAATATTGCGATATCAGAGGCAAGCGAGTAAAGTCGTGTTATGTAGCAGCAGCGTTGAGTTATAGATAGTAAGTCACACGAGCGCATGAATGTATCCATGAGATACGCCGGCGTACTGTTAGATACTCTTTGGCGACGCGACCATATAAATACAAATGCATTATACAAGCATATAAAAGTTATGTATATATAAATGTATCTGTATTTGTAAATGTATCTGTATCTGTAGCTGTATCAGTATCAGTATCTGTAGCTGTAGCTGTTTAGCTGCGCCAGCGTCATTTAGAGGGAAATCAATTTTTAGCTTCGTCTGTGTGTATCTGTATTTGTGTAAAAGGCGTAAAAATATATATTATTCTTCTACACACACATACACATGTACACACGTACACACAGACAGACGGACAGATACAAACACAGTCGCACACTCGCACTCAGACTTTGCCTGACAACAAAATTCTGGCATCGATTTTCTTTTTTTTTTTTCTGTTTCTTTTCTGTTTTTGCCGCGTTTCCATGCATGCAACCCACCAACCAACTAGCCATCCAGCCATCCAGCGAACCAGCCAACCAACTGGGCCGTCAATCGCATTACAATAAATTCTCAGTTTCAACGTTTAGGCAGGCAAATAAACGATGAAGGGCGAGTGGTAAGGCAAGCAAAGGGGGGCAACAACCATTGCATGTTGCATGTTAACAAGTGCAGTAGGGCTCCACAACTAGAGCTAATGTCAGGAACAGAGCGAAACGCTAACAACTACAGCAACAACAACAGAAAATCAGGCCAGATTGCAATTTTGCACTTTTATAGGTGATATTCGGTCGAGGTTCACTCAGTAAGTCAGCGGTTGATTTTTGATGTTGTTTTTTTTTTTTTTTTTTAATACCTTTCTGTGGCCACAAAGGGGCGTAGTATATACATGTATACACGTTGAGCACAACACACACACACACACATACAGTGTATTATGTAAATTAATTTGATTATTACCCTTTTCAGAGTCGAACATACTACAATACACAATATACTATATATGCAGTATATACTGATGTATGTACATACATATATGCAGTATATATTCACGGCATATTCATGGCTGCATTCATTTGATTAACCGCACAGCTGCGTTGTAACGTCATTTTCCAGTAATTGCCTGACGAAGGGCTTTTAGCTAATTTTATTCAAGTTAAAAGCAGCTGAAAAGGCCAAGTCCAGCGACATCAACTAAAAGGTCAATTTAAATAAACGATTTACCTGTCGACTACAGTTACAATAACACTAACAGTAACAGTAACAGTTACATACACAGATACAATTACAATCTGTCCTTTAAGCATATAATATATACACATGTGTAAGCTTTTAAAAGCATACTTCTGTCAACTATCAGCAAGTGTGTGTGTCTCTGAGATGCTTTAAAAAAAAATATTAAAAATTTATATGAAATGTAAACTTTTTTTCAAGCTAAATAAATTTATTTTAAGTAAATTTTTGTGTTAGCAAAAAATAGCTTGAAATTTCATCTGACAATGTAATAGCTTCTCGTAACTTTTTGTTTTTTTCGATTGGTAATAAATGAAAGCAAATAGCAAATGCTTTGAAAAATATTTTGAAATCAAACTAAGCTTGAGCTGTGGCTAACAGACTGTACAAGAATTTTTGGAAGTAAAATAAGATATAGCAAAAACCAAATACACATGGCTAATATTTCTATACTCACACCTATCAATCTATAGCTATACATACATACATGCACATACATACATACATACACATATCAACCTCTAGAGAAATGTACACATACATACATATGTTATTATTTGTTTGAATTTTGCTTTAGTCTGTTTTCGGGTATCTGAAATTCGAGCTGATTGTGTGCTTGTCAAATGTCTGTTGAATGCTAAATAAATATGAAATATGCAACCTGCATGTTGTTTCGTTTCTTGTCATCACGACAAACATTCACACTCACACTCACACACAAACACACACACAAACACACAAAGCGCAGTAAAAGTGCAAATGAAAGATTAAACAATAAGCAAGAGGAACAATAGATATAGGTACAACTACAACAACAACAACAACAATAACAAAAGCATACAAAAGACAGACGACACTTTTTCGCAGGTGCCCAAATAATATGCCATGCTCGACTATGCTCTCTTTGGGCAAAGCCCTTGCCGGTCGCGCGTTTTGATGCATGGCAGGTGTTTCGTTACCATATTTTATAGCCAAATTTGTGGCTCTTTTGCTTCCTTGCTTTTGCTGATGGCACTTCAGCATATATGTATATATATATATATATATACATGTATCTGCTTCATGCTTGATTCATATGCCAAAGCTGTAAGAAAAAAAAAAAAAAAAAAAAAAAAAAAAAAAAAAAGAGTGCTGTTACCTATTGTGTCTGTTTCGGGCTGGCTTTTATGTGGCGGCTTTTTGGCACAGCTGTTTGCATTTCAAGAATGAAATTCTCAACGTTCAGCAGACACAAACATATACATAGACAGACGAAAAGACAGACAGACTAACTGACGGGCACAAGCAAACACACAGAGAGAGAGCAGAACAGAGCAGAGCTCAGCACAGACAGACAGTCAGACAGACATACAGCAAAAACTCGTTTTGCCAGCGAAATTCGAGCATAAAGCGTGGAGAGCAACAAATTGCAGAGCATAAAGTATGCGCAGCTGAAATTCACAAAAATAATGCCAACAATTCACAAGCTAAAAGATTTCGCTAGAACTCTGTCGAAGTGACTGGTAAAAAAGAAAAAAGAAAAAAAAAAGATACAGAGATTGTTTGATGCAGATACAGATACAGATACAAAGTTACTGACGAGTTAAGATACGGGCACAGACAACTCTCCAAGTCAGCTGTTATCTCACGCCCAACTGACACGCCCTACGTATTCTCCTCGTTTTCCCTTTCGCTACTTCCAACAACTTCCCCATCATTCGAATGGCCCTTAGCTTGGCTTGTTAGCAACATCTCACTAATTTTATTTAATTTATGCAAATCTCCTTGTCAATTTTCAAACAACTTTTCTTCTTCGTGTTCCACTCAACAGCAATAATAATAACAACAGCAACAGCAGCAGCAGCATCAGCATCAGCAGCAGAAACAAAAACAACAATGTAAACATTGTTGTTTTAGTTTCTGTTTTGTTACATAAGCGCAACAAACCCTGAAAAAAAAAAATTTTGTCTTTAAGTTTATTTTTATATCTTGCATGACATTTTATTTATGTTGCAAACAACAATAGACAACAGCAGCGACAGCAGCAACTGTGTATATTTTTATTTTGCCGGTCTTTGCTTTTCAGAAGCTGTTCAGTTTGTTTGGTTTGGTTTCGTTTCGTTTTCATTTCGTTTCATTCCGTTAGCCAAATATTGTTTTCTTTGCACATGCAGCAGCACGTTTTGAACTATTTTCTCCGCTTTTGGGCAAACAAATATA
>JBAMBR010001598.1:0-49334 GCA_037044475.1 Zaprionus obscuricornis
TTTTTTATTGGCCACGCCTTTAACCATTTATTGCTCTTCAACACGCTTAATATATATTTTTTTTTTGTTAGCAAGCTAGTTAATTTTACTGCAAATTCATTCAGTCTTTCAACTAGTGTGTACAATATTCTAACAATAGAAACGGTAAGTGTGTGCTGTTTTTTTTTTCAAATTTTTTATTATTAAACAAATAACCGGCATATACAAAATTTATAATGCACATTTCGGTTTTTGATTAACACAATAGAGAAAGACAAGTGCAAAATAAAGCGGCGTCCTGTCGCCGCTGACAGCGGCAACCGGCATTAAATTGAGTTAAAAGCCGCTGTACAAAAAGAAAAAAAAAAAAACAAAAAAAAGACGAAATGAAAGAAAATATATGTGAAGAAGTGCGTGGCAATTTTATACATCGTTAATGTTTATTTTAATGCACAGTAATTATTATTAATAATTTTTTATTATTTTTGCATTCATTACGCTTTGTAACATAACGCCTGCAAATTATTTTAGCTGCTTCTGTTTTTGTTTTCATTGGCGCAGTGTGTTGTGTTGTGTTGTTTTGTGTTCTCTTCTCTTCTGTTCTGTTCTGTTGTGCTGTTCTGTGTTCGTGCTGCGCTGCGCTGCACTGCACTGCTGCTGCGAAAAAAGCGGCGCGCAAAATTTTTTTTTTACTGAGAAAAAAACAAAACTTAGAAAAGCGGCAAATAGTCGGCCGTACTGTTAGTTGATGGACAGACACGACGAGAAGAACAGTTATATTTCACATGTGCCGTTAATGTTTTTCGATGTTTATTATTTTTTATTTTTTTTTTTACCACATACACACATACACACCCACACAGAGAACAAAAATAGTAGAAACATCTTCAGTGTCTGTTTGTGATAATTTATTTGTTTAAAATATTATTAATTATTATTATTATTATTATTATTGTTATTGTTTTTGGCAGCTGCAGTTTGTTGAGCCAGCGTTGCACACTGTCGGCAGTGTGCTAGAATCATCCAATATACTGCCGAGTCGAGTAACTGTGGCGGCAGCCAGCGCAGCCAACTGGAATCCAGAGCATGCATTGCCATCATTAAATGGTAATGCATTTGGAGGATTCTATCCTATTGTTGAATTTGTAACAAATGGAGCTGCATCATCATCATCATCATATACACTTACGCAAGAACAAGAACAGCAGCAGCAACAACAACAACTACAACTACAAGAGCAGCAACAGCAGAATGAACAAGAGCAAACAATAATTGAACAACAACAAGAACAACACCAGCAGCAGCAACAACAACAACAATTAAGAGAAACAATTTCTGTTGAAGATGACCTAAACCATGTTTTAAGTGAGCAACAAGTACACAATAACAACAACAATAACAACAACAATTCTAATGGAAATGCTAATATCACTCTAAATATAAAAGAATCAACATTAGCATTAACAACAACAACAACAAGAACGACAGGAACAGGAAGAGGAACAACACTATCAGGATTTCATGAACAAGAACTGCAACAATTGGTACAATATAAGGCAACAGTTGATAAACGTTTAGAAGTTGTTATACGTGCATTGGAATTCATTGATTATATTTGTAAAGAGCGTAAACCAGATGAATTATGGACAGCAATATTATTGCAAAATAAAATTAGTGAAGTTCGTGAACATTTTATAAATGAATCGAAAGCGCCGCAACGTCCATTCATAACAGTAACAAGTCTATCAAAAGTTCCATCAGCTATTGCAGCAGCATTAGCACCAACAACAACAACAACAACAGCAGTGGCAGTTGCAGTAGCAGAGACAGATGCAGCATCAGCAAAAATAAATCAAACACGTCGATTGATTAACGAAATTGATAATAGAATTTGTGAATTCTCTGATAAATTTGATCAGACAACAACAAATTCAGACTCGATGGGCTTTGATATATTTAATAAAATACGCCATTGGTTTAGGAGTAACTCGAATGGTGGTCCACCAAATAATACAACAACAACAACAACAGCAGCAGCTGATGGTGGTCATTGTCCTGGTGGCATTGATACTGAACGAGAAAAGATTCTGCGTGAGCGAGAGAGAGATAATAACTATTATCGAAAGCGCAGGTAAATTATCAAACAAAATCAAAAATATATATATATATATAAATATACACATACATATAGTATGCATAGATATATTTGTATATATATATACATATACATACATATAGTATACATAGATATATTTGTATATATATATAAATATATGTATATAAATTATTTTTCTATACATTTTTAATTTGTTAATTTTTTTCTGTTTTTTCTTTTCCTTTTTGCAGTTTACAATCGACGACGACGACAAGTGACAACGACGTTGCACAGCGTTTGTTCAAATATCGCCGCGTCGATAATAATTTTCCCAAGTTTATGCCGAATGACGGTAAATATAGATTTACTATATATATTTTTTTTTTTTGTATATTGTATAAACCTTTTCATATTTCATA
Organism: Zaprionus obscuricornis; assembly: GCA_037044475.1. Classification (NCBI taxonomy): domain Eukaryota; kingdom Metazoa; phylum Arthropoda; class Insecta; order Diptera; family Drosophilidae; genus Zaprionus; species Zaprionus obscuricornis. Next base: position 2,494 of record JBAMBR010001598.1, read on the forward strand.
TATTCACATGAAATACAATGAGTCCATACACCGCTCTCCGCTCTGCATTATTTTGTTTGCTCTTCTCATAGTCTTATGTATCCGATAACGAAAACTGAATATTTATCGATAATTTATTTATTGGCGTTTTATTACATTGCCTTTGTCACAGCTGTTGCTGCCGCTACTGCTGCTGCTCGCTGACAATATCAACATAACTTTTGCATATAATACGCTTACTCTAGAAGTGTATATTAATTATAGTCAGCTGGTTTGCATGCATATATATATATATATTCTTGATCAGCATAAATTAGTTCTAATGGACGCCACATGTCTATAAAATTGTCCCCATACTGTAAGAGCATTAAAACTTCGATAAGACAAAGTTACACATTTTTTTTTTTCTTTCTTTCTATATGTGTTTATAAAATATTTAATTACATTTATTTCTCTTTTATTTTTATTTCTATTTATTTATTTATTTTTGTTTTTTTCTTTATGCTTATTCATCCATAGTTGATGACTATAGCCAAATGGCAGATGGTTTAAATCAACGACAACGGGGGGAACAACAGGATAATAATAATAGTAATCATATATCCTATAATCAAACGAATAAAAATGCAAATGGGAAACGTCTTTCCATGTTCTGTTCACCGCAAATACGTCATACACGCGTACGAAATGTTCTGCCATCAACAGTGACTGTTGATTTATCTGATAATGAGGATTCACATAATAGTGAAAGTAATATGTATCAAACATTTTCGGATCGTTTAACGGGACGTATTGGTCATTATAATTATACACATGAAACAACATCAGAATCGAGAACATTAAGGCATACAACGCCAATATTATATTCCGATGCTGTGCGTTATGGTAAAAATGGTTTTATTGCTGATTTAGCTGCATATGGTCGTCCATCGAGTAGCAGTCATTCATCATCGACAGAGGCGCGTCTTAATGGATATGGTACGAGTACAACGGCGGGTCATAGTGGTCATGGTGGTGTTCATGGTCATCATCATGGACAGCGTATAAATCATCATCATCACCATCATCATCATCATCATGGCGGCAGCGGCGGCGGCGGGATTTATGATATGCCTGGTAATAATCGTGATAGTGTATTGATATTGGAAGAGCAGCGTAATGATCATAATCAATATATAAATTTGATAAATAATTTAACACTTAATGATCATGAGCGTCCAAATCGTCTACTTGATGGTGGATCACGTGAAATAATGAAAGCATTGCCACCGCCACCACCACGATTGGAACCGATCAATAGAAATCGTAATGGCAATGGCAATGGAAATTTTAATGATTGGATATGTAAATATATGAAAACATCAGAATCAACAAAATTATCAACAGGAGCAGGAGCTGCAGGACAGGTAGCAACATCAGGCTTAAAACGTTCCGATTATGCAATGTTATTAAAAGAGAATGAATCAAAAAATGAAATGCAAATGCAAATGCAGGCACAAATGTTGCCAAAGGTGAATAAGAAACCACCTGATCTTGTTCCATGTTTTACCATTGATAATAATCATCATACTAAACAGACGATTACAGATTTAACTATTGATAATGATCATGATGATGGTGATGATGACGTTGTCATTGCTGCCAGTAATGATGAAGATACTAATGCTATTAAACCAGAAATTGTGGATTGTACTAGGTAAGTTTTATGAATTCTATTTTTTTTTTTTACAATATTTATATTGAAAATGAATTTAATTTTGTTTCGATATTTTTTACAGTCCAGAAACAGTGTTTACACCGAAAACAAAAGCATTACAATTGCTGCATAGCAAATCAATATATTATGCCGATAATTATACTGAAGTTTTCAATAAGAAATGTTCACGTACACAGGAGGAAATTAATCTAGCCAAACAATTGATGCTGGATGAGTATGTTCAAAATATTATTCATTCTTATATATAGTACATATTAAATCAATCACATTCACACAGCAGCATATGGAATATTTCCGTAAAAAGATGGTGCTTGAGATATGCGGTGGAGAGTTATGGATGTAATATAAATTATTATTCTTCTACTACAACAACTACTACTACTACTTGTTGTTTTTGTTCTTGTTGTAGCTCTCTGTAAACAAGAACAACAACATTAACAACAGACATGCCAACCTACGATACACAAACAACAACTACAACTACAACAACATAAACATAAACAAATATCAATTCATCAGCAGTAGCAACATAACAGCAACAGCAGCAGCACCAGCAACGGGATTTTTATTTATCCCCCAAAAACTTAAAATTAACTTTATAAATTAAGACAATTCTTTAAATATAATTTATTTATTATTCCTACACAACAATGCAACGGTATGCGAAGCGACGACGTTCATCCAAGAAAACAGCGTAAACTGTCGCATGCGCTGCATAACAACAACAACAACATTATAATTATAATCTTAGAATGTAAATCAAATTGTTCATTAATTTTACTTTTTCTTTTATATTTATATTGCTTCTTAAATTTACAATTCCATTTTTTAAACGAAAGAAAAGGTAAGAATAAAACGGTAAGTTGACGCATTAAAAATCTTAACAAACTTGTCTAGTAGTAAAATTCTATTTAAATAAATATATCAAAATTACAAAAATAAAAAAAATTAAATAGAAATTTCAAATTCTTCTACAAGCTGATTATATAGCGATTATACTATATACATAACTATACAGATTTATTTTATTTTAGCTTTTTTGCTTAAATAATTTTTTTTTTTATAATAATAATTTCATTATTTTTTCTTAGCTGAAATATTTTGAAAAATTAAATACAAATTTTTATTTTTATATAGTTTTACAATGTTCGGCCATCAACTTTATTTTATTTTATTTTTTTTTTATTTTTCTTATATATTTTTTTTCCAATTTTTTTTTTATTTTTTTGTATACTTTGAATTCCAAAAGAAAATCGAAATTGAAATTATCCAATAGAATGAGAAAAAAAAAGGAAGAGAATAATTCAGATTTGATTTACATTCTAAGATTATAATTATAATGTTGTTGTTGTTGTTATGCAGCGCATGCGACAGTTTACGCTGTTTTCTTGGATGAACGTCGTCGCTTCGCATACCGTTGCATTGTTGTGTAGGAATAATAAATAAATTATATTTAAAGAATTGTCTTAATTTATAAAGTTAATTTTAAGTTTTTGGGGGATAAATAAAAATCCCGTTGCTGGTGCTGCTGCTGTTGCTGTTATGTTGCTACTGCTGATGAATTGATATTTGTTTATGTTTATGTTGTTGTAGTTGTAGTTGTTGTTTGTGTATCGTAGGTTGGCATGTCTGTTGTTAATGTTGTTGTTCTTGTTTACAGAGAGCTACAACAAGAACAAAAACAACAAGTAGTAGTAGTAGTTGTTGTAGTAGAAGAATAATAATTTATATTACATCCATAACTCTCCACCGCATATCTCAAGCACCATCTTTTTACGGAAATATTCCATATGCTGCTGTGTGAATGTGATTGATTTATCGCGTGTTATATATTCGGCAAACATACAACTAAATACACCACAATCACTACCATTTGTCTGCTGTGGCACATTCTGTACACTCTCAATGCTAAAATCACTAGTATCAAATGGTACACGACGTTTATCTAATGATTCTGCACGTAGATATGATTCCAATGCGTTCAATACCAATGGATTTGGTTTACCCATTGAATCATAATATCGGATTGTTTTATTTTTCATATGTATAATAGCCATGCACCAATGGACGCCACCAACATGTACGGGCACGGGTATAATATCTTTAGAGAAGAGATCAACTTTACGTGTCCAACGTTTAACAGCGGCATGTCCATTCTGTAATAGGCGTGGCACAAAGAATGTATTCATTGCATAAACACTTGGCAATTTGCCTTCTTTGCGCTGTGAACGATCTGTTAATAGATTCATATAGAAGTTAATAACTTCATCATTTAGCCAAGAGCTGCCAATCAATGTACGTATATCATTGCGTGTTATATTTAAACTGAATTTTGATACCAGCACCTATAATAGAATATATAAAATATTACATATAATATATGTATATATATATATGTATTAAAAAGATATTTACCTGTTGGGCCGGCCCAACAATAAGTTCATTATAACGTTGCATTAACTCATCGGTAAATGGTAGAAATTCTGGTTCAACTTCTTCAATATCTTCAATATCGCCGCCTTCATATTTATCAAATACAAATAATGTTTGCGTTTTAAAACGTAATTTTGCCAAATTCTCACGTAAATCTTGCTCATATGCCCGACGTTGCTCAGTTGTCTTTTCAGCTCTATATAAAAATAAAGAAAAGAAAAACAAAAATAATTTATATTAATATGTACTATATATAAGAATGAATAATATTTTGAACATACTCATCCAGCATCAATTGTTTGGCTAGATTAATTTCCTCCTGTGTACGTGAACATTTCTTATTGAAAACTTCAGTATAATTATCGGCATAATATATTGATTTGCTATGCAGCAATTGTAATGCTTTTGTTTTCGGTGTAAACACTGTTTCTGGACTGTAAAAAATATCGAAACAAAATTAAATTCATTTTCAATATAAATATTGTAAAAAAAAAAAATAGAATTCATAAAACTTACCTAGTACAATCCACAATTTCTGGTTTAATAGCATTAGTATCTTCATCATTACTGGCAGCAATGACAACGTCATCATCACCATCATCATGATCATTATCAATAGTTAAATCTGTAATCGTCTGTTTAGTATGATGATTATTATCAATGGTAAAACATGGAACAAGATCAGGTGGTTTCTTATTCACCTTTGGCAACATTTGTGCCTGCATTTGCATTTCATTTTTTGATTCATTCTCTTTTAATAACATTGCATAATCGGAACGTTTTAAGCCTGATGTTGCTACCTGTCCTGCAGCTCCTGCTCCTGTTGATAATTTTGTTGATTCTGATGTTTTCATATATTTACATATCCAATCATTAAAATTTCCATTGCCATTGCCATTACGATTTCTATTGATCGGTTCCAATCGTGGTGGTGGCGGTGGCAATGCTTTCATTATTTCACGTGATCCACCATCAAGTAGACGATTTGGACGCTCATGATCATTAAGTGTTAAATTATTTATCAAATTTATATATTGATTATGATCATTACGCTGCTCTTCCAATATCAATACACTATCACGATTATTACCAGGCATATCATAAATCCCGCCGCCGCCGCTGCCGCCATGATGATGATGATGATGGTGATGATGATGATTTATACGCTGTCCATGATGATGACCATGAACACCACCATGACCACTATGACCCGCCGTTGTACTCGTACCATATCCATTAAGACGCGCCTCTGTCGATGATGAATGACTGCTACTCGATGGACGACCATATGCAGCTAAATCAGCAATAAAACCATTTTTACCATAGCGCACAGCATCGGAATATAATATTGGCGTTGTATGCCTTAATGTTCTCGATTCTGATGTTGTTTCATGTGTATAATTATAATGACCAATACGTCCCGTTAAACGATCCGAAAATGTTTGATACATATTACTTTCACTATTATGTGAATCCTCATTATCAGATAAATCAACAGTCACTGTTGATGGCAGAACATTTCGTACGCGTGTATGACGTATTTGCGGTGAACAGAACATGGAAAGACGTTTCCCATTTGCATTTTTATTCGTTTGATTATAGGATATATGATTACTATTATTATTATCCTGTTGTTCCCCCCGTTGTCGTTGATTTAAACCATCTGCCATTTGGCTATAGTCATCAACTATGGATGAATAAGCATAAAGAAAAAAACAAAAATAAATAAATAAATAGAAATAAAAATAAAAGAGAAATAAATGTAATTAAATATTTTATAAACACATATAGAAAGAAAGAAAAAAAGAAAAGAAAAAATATGTGTAACTTTGTCTTATCGAAGTTTTAATGCTCTTACAGTATGGGGACAATTTTATAGACATGTGGCGTCCATTAGAACTAATTTATGCTAATCAAGAATATATATATATATATATATATATATATATATATATATATGTATGTATATGCATGCAAACCAGCTGACTATAATTAATATACACTTCTAGAGTAAGCGTATTATATGCAAAAGTTATGTTGATATTGTCAGCGAGCAGCAGCAGTAGCGGCAGCAACAGCTGTGACAAAGGCAATGTAATAAAACGCCAATAAATAAATTATCGATAAATATTTAGTTTTCGTTATCGGATACATAAGACTATGAGAAGAGCAAACAAAATAATGCAGAGCGGAGAGCGGTGTATGGACTCATTGTATTTCATGTGAATATATGAAATATGAAAAGGTTTATACAATATACAAAAAAAAAAAATATATATAGTAAATCTATATTTACCGTCATTCGGCATAAACTTGGGAAAATTATTATCGACGCGGCGATATTTGAACAAACGCTGTGCAACGTCGTTGTCACTTGTCGTCGTCGTCGATTGTAAACTGCAAAAAGGAAAAGAAAAAACAGAAAAAAATTAACAAATTAAAAATGTATAGAAAAATAATTTATATACATATATTTATATATATATACAAATATATCTATGTATACTATATGTATGTATATGTATATATATATACAAATATATCTATGCATACTATATGTATGTGTATATTTATATATATATATATATTTTTGATTTTGTTTGATAATTTACCTGCGCTTTCGATAATAGTTATTATCTCTCTCTCGCTCACGCAGAATCTTTTCTCGTTCAGTATCAATGCCACCAGGACAATGACCACCATCAGCTGCTGCTGTTGTTGTTGTTGTTGTATTATTTGGTGGACCACCATTCGAGTTGCTCCTAAACCAATGGCGTATTTTATTAAATATATCAAAGCCCATCGAGTCTGAATTTGTTGTTGTCTGATCAAATTTATCAGAGAATTCACAAATTCTATTATCAATTTCGTTAATCAATCGACGTGTTTGATTTATTTTTGCTGATGCTGCATCTGTCTCTGCTACTGCAACTGCCACTGCTGTTGTTGTTGTTGTTGTTGGTGCTAATGCTGCTGCAATAGCTGATGGAACTTTTGATAGACTTGTCACTGTTATGAATGGACGTTGCGGCGCTTTCGATTCATTTATAAAATGTTCACGAACTTCACTAATTTTATTTTGCAATAATATTGCTGTCCATAATTCATCTGGTTTACGCTCTTTACAAATATAATCAATGAATTCCAATGCACGTATAACAACTTCTAAACGTTTATCAACTGTTGCCTTATATTGTACCAATTGTTGCAGTTCTTGTTCATGAAATCCTGATAGTGTTGTTCCTCTTCCTGTTCCTGTCGTTCTTGTTGTTGTTGTTGTTAATGCTAATGTTGATTCTTTTATATTTAGAGTGATATTAGCATTTCCATTAGAATTGTTGTTGTTATTGTTGTTGTTATTGTGTACTTGTTGCTCACTTAAAACATTGTTTAGATCATCTTCAACAGAAATTGTTTCTCTTAATTGTTGTTGTTGTTGCTGCTGCTGGTGCTGTTCTTGTTGTTGTTCAATTATTGTTTGCTCTTGTTCATTCTGCTGTTGCTGCTCTTGTAGTTGTAGTTGTTGTTGTTGCTGCTGCTGCTGCTGTTCTTGTTCTTGCGTAAGTGTATATGATGATGATGATGATGCAGCTCCATTTGTTACAAATTCAACAATAGGATAGAATCCTCCAAATGCATTACCATTTAATGATGGCAATGCATGCTCTGGATTCCAGTTGGCTGCGCTGGCTGCCGCCACAGTTACTCGACTCGGCAGTATATTGGATGATTCTAGCACACTGCCGACAGTGTGCAACGCTGGCTCAACAAACTGCAGCTGCCAAAAACAATAACAATAATAATAATAATAATTAATAATATTTTAAACAAATAAATTATCACAAACAGACACTGAAGATGTTTCTACTATTTTTGTTCTCTGTGTGGGTGTGTATGTGTGTATGTGGTAAAAAAAAAAATAAAAAATAATAAACATCGAAAAACATTAACGGCACATGTGAAATATAACTGTTCTTCTCGTCGTGTCTGTCCATCAACTAACAGTACGGCCGACTCTTTGCCGCTTTTCTAAGTTTTGTTTTTTTCTCAGTAAAAAAAAAATTTTGCGCGCCGCTTTTTTCGCAGCAGCAGTGCAGTGCAGCGCAGCGCAGCACGAACACAGAACAGCACAACAGAACAGAACAGAAGAGAAGAGAACACAAAACAACACAACACAACACACTGCGCCAATGAAAACAAAAACAGAAGCAGCTAAAATAATTTGCAGGCGTTATGTTACAAAGCGTAATGAATGCAAAAATAATAAAAAATTATTAATAATAATTACTGTGCATTAAAATAAACATTAACGATGTATAAAATTGCCACGCACTTCTTCACATATATTTTCTTTCATTTCGTCTTTTTTTTGTTTTTTTTTTTTCTTTTTGTACAGCGGCTTTTAACTCAATTTAATGCCGGTTGCCGCTGTCAGCGGCGACAGGACGCCGCTTTATTTTGCACTTGTCTTTCTCTATTGTGTTAATCAAAAACCGAAATGTGCATTATAAATTTTGTATATGCCGGTTATTTGTTTAATAATAAAAAATTTGAAAAAAAAAAAACAGCACACACTTACCGTTTCTATTGTTAGAATATTGTACACACTAGTTGAAAGACTGAATGAATTTGCAGTAAAATTAACTAGCTTGCTAACAAAAAAAAAATATATATTAAGCGTGTTGAAGTATCAAGTATCGATAGAAAGATAGATAGATAGATAGATAAAGCACTGTATCGTGTATTTAACGATAAATATTCTATTCACTATTGTTGATAGAAAAATACTAAATTGTTTTTAAATAATTATTGCAATAAAATTTTCGTATATTCCATTTCAGTTTTGATGCACATTAATTTAAGTGATGAGCAATACAATCTCTTCTTTTCTTGAATTAATTGATAGACAGCGTGTTTTGATAATTATCGATATTTCGATGCGATATTGTAATAAAAAAAATACTAGCAAACTGCTGTACAATGCCGTTATACAACACTGTGCGATAATTTTATGTGTGTATATATGCTAATCGATATGTTTATTCGATTATTAATTGTCAAATCAACTGTGCATAAAAATGTACCGCCTCAAATTGAATTTTGCAAATCTATTGCAAATGAAAACAGAATGTACATATCGTGTTTTATAATTTTTTTTTTTGTTTTTTGTTTTTTTGTTTACTTTATATTACTTGTAATTTCAAATTCAAGGACAAAACAACACATACCACATACACGCAAAGACACAACCATTGTTAATCCTTGCCTTGACAGCAAAAGAATAGAAAATTCCACAGCAATGTTGTGATACCATATAAAGCTCCCGCTAAACCAACAGTCGCCTGAAATGAATAATGTACAACAATCCAATGGGCCAGGGCGCCCCAGATGAGTATCAGTAGGCCATTGGTGAAATGTATGGGCCGTCTTATGGCTGTCCAATTGGCACGCGTCATGCCCAACTGAAATACCATCTCCTGGAGAAATGCGGTTACCACTTGGCCAAATCCCAACAGTACGGCCGATACGCTTAGCAGTAGCTTCGATGTGGAGAAGCTAATAACTAATTGATTGAAGTGTGTGTGTGTGTGTTCAAAGAGTAGGGGAAAGGAAAGGAAAGGAAGGTAAAAAGCGAAAGGCACGCTAGTAATACTAAAATGCTTACAAATTAATGCCAGACACTTGCAGATGCTGCCCAATGTGTACCACTGTAATTTACGCTTATAGAGGCTCGAACCAAATCGTGGTGTCATCAATGAAAAGCACATCCAGGGAAAGGCCAATAATGAGAATAGAAATGGTATTTCAGCATTCTTTAATGCATGATGACTAACAGCCAATCCTGGCAAGACTGTTAAACACATGACATAGCTAAAGATATCAGCGGATAGTAGCAATGTTGCAGCATATAATTGTGGCACAAACAATGCATGCTGCAATGGCATGGCAATTTTATCCAAGAGATTCGACCACAAATGTGTAGTGACTGCCAGTGACATGCGACGTATGCGATACTAGATATAATAATAATAATAATAATAATAATAAATAAATAATTATTTTATATTATTTTCCAGATAATTACCAAATTTGCATATGCCTCCGGCAATGGTGATGAGCTACCAGTACCACTAGGATTCAATGGATTCAATGGATTCAATGGACTCAATGGATTCTGTGTATATAAGCGTCCATTTGATTGTGATTTATGCAAGATTTGTGATTGCGTTATGCCATAATTATCTATTGTGGCATTGCTTGAACGCATTATTGATATTGTTTCATCCTCCTCAGGTATAATCTCCATAATTTCAACACCGTTGGGATTCACATATGTGACATATGCTTCATCGGTGGCCAACATATAATTGCTATGCGTATCAAGTACAGCAGCAGCAGCAGCAGCAACAGCTGCTGGCATTGCAACTGTTCCTGTTACAGCATTGGCAGCATTTGATAATTCTGATGCTGTTGCTGGATTACGCCATGACATTGCCGTATCGAGGCCATCTAATTGATCGGCAACAAAATTAGCACTTAATGCGCTACGTAATGGCAATGGTGCAAATCCAGCTTCAGCTTTAATCACTGATATGCGTTTAGTGGTAAATGCATCCTCACGATGTTTCGTTATGATTAAACTCAATGGAATTAAATTAACGAGCAGTGCTGACATTAGAACTATAGATTGTGCGGTGCCATATAAGGTGCGCAGGCTGGTAAAGACAAATGATAAAAATAGCTGACAGAAGGCTTCGCCACAAAGATGAATTGTTTTGCGGACATATTTATCTTCACGTGGACGCACTGCCTCCAATATGACATGTGTCTTCCATTGATATAAACTGGACCCGATGCCTGCATTAGAAGATGTATTAGAGAGAGAGAGAGAGAGAGAGAGATAGAGATATAGATAGAGATGTATATATGTATGTACCTGCAAAACAACCATAGAAAACAATGGCAACTGTTTGTGTTGTTGTTGTAACCACAACCCATGCGGATGAAAAGAAGAAACCGCTTATCATTAGCGATAGGCAGGCAGTGAGTGTTGCTATTAGAAAGATGCGTCGATATTGATTCATTTCACGCGCACGTCCACTATACTCTGTATCCAAATGTTCCATAATGGAACGACATAATTCACCTGTTGCCTGATATACAATTGCTGGCCAAATGCGTAGCACTAAATCTTTATCGGATTCCACAACGTTGCCATACAAATATGCGGGTGTCGCTAGAAAGGCCTGTGGAGAAATATGGAAAGATATTAGAGAATATTTTGTAAAATCAAATATGTGGAAAAGATACAGAGAGAGAGACAGAGAGGGAGAGCAGAGAAGAAGAGAGATGCAGATGTGAAGGAAAAGTAAAATCAAAGGGTCTTGGGGAGGGGCAGAGAGATTAGAGAGAAAAAGGTGAGAAATTGAAGAAGAGAAAGATAGAGAATGAATGAGAGACAGAGAGAAAGAGGAAGATTAGAATATATATATATAGACAAAGTGAGCTGAAGTTGAGACTGTGGATAGTAAGAGTAATGAAGATTGGAAGAGAGACAAAGAGAGAGCGAGACAGATTATGAGTGTGTGTGTGTGTGTGTGTGTGTGAGAGAGATAGAGAACTGTTTACGTGAATTGCAAAGCCGCATAGCATGTACTTCTGTTGTATGTGTTTCTTGACCACACGACGTCGCTGTACACCGGCTGTGGCACGGGCGGCGGTACGACGCACCGAACTGCCAGCAACTGCTGGCACTGTTGATATTGTTGCCATTGGCATTGTCGTCATTGCCGACAACAACTGATCCTTTAATTGTAATTTAAATCTTTTTTTCTTTTCTATTTTCTTTTCTATTTATTTTTATTTTTTATATTTTTTCTTTTTTTTTTATGGTTAGAGATGATCGAAATCCGTTTGCGTTATTCGTATAGAATTTCTGTACTCAGATTTTATGTGAGTCGCGTCGTCTGGCCGTGTTAGCATTCATCATTTACTAAACCGAAAACCGAAACGTTTAGATAATGGCAAAAGCAAAAGCAAGAGCAAAAAAAAAAAAATACAACAAAAAATAAAAAAAAATACAACAAAAAATAAAGAAAAAATAAAATAAAAAAGCACAGAATACTGTACTGTGATAATAATCGCGCTTATCATATTGAAGATATCTCTTACATACGCGTACAAACATGCACAGACACGATTGCATAGACCATTCAGTCAGTCAGTGTATGTCTCTATATTTCTCTCTCTCTCACTCTCTCTCTCTCTCTCTCTCACACTCTCACTTTGTGTGTATGTGTGTGTATGTGTTGTGGGTGTGCAAGAGATTAAGCTCAGATATACACAGAGACGTACAAACGTTTGTCGTCTGTTATGACGCGTTTGTATCTCTGCTCTACTGCAATTGTGTCCATCAGCAAGGCAACAATGATAACAACAACAACAACAACAATAACAGCAGCAGTAATGGCAATAGCAGCAGAGGATTATGTTTATGGCCAACAATGCCAGCTGATCTAATATCTCACTCACACATAACTCTTAGCTTCTCTCTCTCTCTCTCATGCTCTCCCTCTGTTTGTGTCTTTATCTGTTTAGCTGTTAACGCTAAGCATTTGATTTTAAGCCATATTCGAGGGAATCTACATATTGACTGCAATCTTTCCACAAAATGTTGTAATCAAATAGGAATGTGTTTATATATATTTATATATATATATATATATATATATATATGCATAGCAGGAGCTATTAATATTCCTGTTGTTATTATAGGATGACATTGTCAGCTTTATAGTTTCATCAGCCAAGTATATATATATATATATATATACATATATACTCAATATAGATATAACATATATATAACTACATTTATCATATTTTATATACATATGTATATTTATGCTTGTTATTGATGTCTATTCAATGAATGATTCATTCATTGTTTCATATTACTATAGTCGAGTTATACCTCAAATATACTTGTCTATATAAATATTTATGCAAAAGTTATTAGACACTTTTGTATATAAATTATTGTATATACTATATAATATAATATGATGAATATGTTTATTGATTTATATAGTAAACCATGAGTTGAGAGTGTTCTCCATAATATCTTATTGAGCTTGACTCACCTTCTGCGGGTGTATCATGATGCACGTCAAGAACGAAAAGAAGTTGCTAGATACTTGGGTAACGTCATTTCATAGTTAAATAAGCTAAAGAAATCCAACTAGATTTTATACCTGGTTCTCATAAAAAATATTGATTATATTGTAAACAGTTTTTGTAATGTATAGGGTACTGAGATAATTATGGAATTTGTGACATCAGCAAAAATGTATGTAACGCCCATAAGGAAGCGTGACTTGACCCTATAAAGTATATATACATATTCTTGCTCAGGATTAACAGTTAAGTCGATTGTACCATGTCCGTATAAACACCTTGACCTTCTAGTTTATTTCGGATTTTTGCCAAATTAAATAAAGCCATATAAAACATGATGTTGGTATTCCTATTTTTTTGGATGACAAATGGACAGACAGGCGAATAGCAGGGACAAGAATAGATCAAATCGATTGTGGGTATTGATCCCGAAGACTGTTATCCTGTTACTGTTTCTGACTGTTATTCAAGTTGCGAGTTAAAATATATTTGGTGAAATAGAGAGTTATGAATAGTTATGGAATGATTCACATTTATTCTATATAAAATAGATTTATTTTGCTATACTAAGTATTATCGTATTATCTATGCATAAATGTGGCACTAAGCATTTGGAATGTCCAATCGGGGCCCAGTCAGCATTACTTACGTACGCGTATGCATGTATGTACATACATATGTACAGATAAACTGATTAGTAAAAATTGACTACTGAGAGCAATGAGTAGTGAGAAAAAAAAAAGATGATAAGATGATAAAACGAGCCTGTCGCTTGACCTCCTATCGCACCTAGTACTTAAGTTATCTAAATTATATCTTTACACACTTCCGTTTCAGATTTGTGGACAGTAGTAGTTGATGCTGATGTTATTGTTGTTACTGTCACTGTTGCTGTTTCTGTTGCTGTTGCTATATCGCATTCGCACAGCTGATTTTATGGCTTTACAACTGTATTTTGCCATAGTTGGCAACGTCAAAACAAGCATTTTATTTGCATCATATAACTGATCTCTCAGATAGGGCTAAAAACAAAAACAAAAGAAAGATGCGTATATATATATAGTATATAGTATATCTGTAGAGTCATAGCTTTTGATAAGATGCAGCATCCGGCGTAGCGTTAAAAATTCTGCTATATAATAGGGCTCGATAAAAACCAGAAGCTCATACAACGATCGACCGAAGTTAGCCAAAGTTTTAGGCAACACGACGATGACTATGATAACGACAACAACAACAACAATAACAACAGCGAGACGTGGAAAGTTCTCGATGGCAACATCAGTGCTTTTACTCTGTGCAGCATTGGTAAGTTTCATCTGTTCCCATATAGAACAGAGAGTCAAATATGACATCTAGCACACTAGGGAATATGGATATTTAACAGATAATCACTTACAGCTAATTACGAAGTCCTGCGGCATTTTGGCCCTCAACAGTGACAATGGCAGTGGAAATTTGCCAGGTCAAGCCGATGCCTGGAGAGAGACGACAGCACTAAATGCTGAAGGTAGCGGCTGGGATATTAACTCAAATCAACCAGAGGTAGATACAACCACAACAGTATTGCCAGAGGAAGAGACTACAGCTGGCAGTGAAGTGGAGACTACAGCTAATCCAAATGATGCTGAACAGGATACTACTCTAATACCCGATGAGGAACAATCTACAACTAGTGCGAATGATGAGAAAGAACAAAATGATCAAGATCAAGCCAATACTACCAACAATCCCAGCCAAGAGGAAGAACCAACGACTACCCCAGCACAGGAGAACCCAGAACCCACAACTGTACCCAATAATGATAATGAAGAAACCAAGACGACTACAGCCAGCCCACAGGAACCACAACCGGATAGCACACTAGCACCAACACCCGCACCAGAACCAATCTTTGAATGCCAAACAGCAGGATTATTTGCTCACATTGGCGGTGATTGTCAACGCTTCCACAATTGCTTGCTAGATCCTGTCACTGGACAACTTTTGGCCTTTGAAATGATCTGCCCTCCATTGTCAGCATTCTCGGAAAATTATGGACGTTGTGTGCGTGATGTAGCTGGTTGTCAAAATGATGATTTTGTTTGCACAACACCAGGACATTTTGCTGGCAGTGATGATACCTACTACTATAATTGTGTGGTCAGCCTAAAGGGTGGTTTCCACAAATATATTGTACGCTGCTCGACGGGACAACGTTTTGAGCCATTGTTGCGTGGCTGCTGGCGTTACGATTGGACCCAAATTGTGCCTGGTCAGGAACCACTTGAATCTATAGATTTGGCAGCCATAAAACGTGAACAGAAACAATTCAAGGCCGAAGAGAAGTTACGTCTGAAGGCACAAAAGGAACAGGAGAAACTGGCACGTAAACAACAAAAATTGGAAGAGAAACTTGCTAAGAAAGCAGCCAAGGAACAAGCCAAAAAGGATGCCAAGGCTAAAAAGCCAATCTCTGTAGAAAGTGCCGAGACACAGGAAGCAATTAGTAATGAGGCCTAAATACCATTGAAATTCCAATCAAAATAATTATTTAAAGTATCTATGTCTATGTTGGTGTATTGCTTGCTGTATTTTTATAAATTTCCAATACAACATTTTTTTTTGCATGAATAAAGACCTACGAGTTCTTTGAAATAGTCTCTATCTCTAGCTGAGTCCTCTATCTATCTATCGATATGAATATGAAGTAAGTGCTGTCTGTTTATGAAAAGTCGTCGTTGATTTTTTTTTTTATCAGCTAATCGTTGAATCATGGAGCCTAATTTTTTTTTCAATTGCCAAAAATAAAAAAAAAAAATACTTAGAAGAATTTATCTTTGGCTCGTCGAAGACTTTATACTCTCGCATGTGTGCAAGACATAAACTTTACAGACATGAGTTAGACACTACAGAATATTAGTCCTGTAAGTTTTAGCCAAATATAAGCCGGAAATTTTTCCAAGGTTTCTAATGGCATATATGCAAATATAGAAGGCCGATTATTGCAACTATGGTTTCTGTTTCATGGGGAGAACTTCCTGTACTATTGCTCATTATAATATATGTATATGGGTATTATTAGGTCTGAAGGTCCGACATTAGTGCGCTGCCAACTTTTTATAAAAATTAATATACCTTTAAAAGAGTATAGTAATTTATTTGCTGTCAGCTATAAAAGAAATCAATGAGAAACCCTTCCAGTTAGTCTGTTGATAGCAGTACCGAGTTTACAAGCGATCTATTTATATTCGAAAAGTTCTTGAAGATCTTTTTACTAATAAATTATTGAAAATGTTGAAATTACGTTTGACACTTGGTGTCACATTCCTTTTATGCCTTGGATTTACACAGGCTGGACATAATCATCCGTGTAAACGGAATGGTTTCGTTGCGATTAAGGATAATGCCCAAGAATATTTCATTTGTCAACCAACCTCTGAGGGACGTTACTCATTAAGACGTCTAAGATGTTCAGAAGATTTGGTCTTTAGTACGTTGATTGGACAATGTGTTAGTCCATTGCGTTTTGCTGGTGAAAGAGATGGTGGTGACATCGAGAATCCGACCATACCGCCAGACAATTTAGATGAAAGTACTACACCAGCGGACGATAACCCTACAAAACCTTCAGATGTACCTTTCAGTGAGGATACAGAGGAGACCACGCCTTCTGAGCCCACAGAGGAGACCACGCCATCAGAGCCCACAGAGGAGACCACGCCTTCTGAGCCCACAGAGGAGACCACGCCTTCTGAGCCCACAGAGGAGACCACGCCTTCTGAACCCACAGAGGAGACCACGCCTTCTGAACCCACAGAGGAGACCACGCCTTCTGAGCCCACAGAGGAAACTACGCCTTCTGAGCCCACAGAGGAGACCACGCCATCAGAGCCCACAGAGGAGACCACGCCTTCTGAGCCCACAGAGGAGACCACGCCTTCTGAGCCCACAGAGGAGACCACGCCTTCTGAACCCACAGAGGAGACCACGCCTTCTGAGCCCACAGAGGAAACTACGCCTTCTGAGCCCACAGAGGAGACCACGCCATCTGGCCCAACCGGCGCAACAACGCCATCTCTACCTACAGAATCTACAGTAGAACCACCAAAATGCGCAACTACTGGTTTCTATCCGATAGTTGGAGATTGTTCGATATACACTCTATGCTTTGCAACAGATGATGATGAACTTGATTCAGTAACCTTAGAGTGCCCAAGGGGCATGCAGTTCAGTCATGTGGACAGATGTTGTTTGGCCAATTACACATGTTCTACTTAAACTGCAAACACCATCAAACATAATCCATGTGATACACAGCACCCACAGTGAATAATGAAGCTCGAAAGCGAAAGAGAATAATATGAAATAAATGTACCTAAAACTGTGTAACACTAATCAATAACCTTATGATTATCTATTCACATGGAATTCAATTCTATATATATATATATATGTATACATATATTTTTTTTGTTTTTTTTTTTCTTGAATAAATAAATTTTAGTTTAATTGATATTAAATGGTTGAAAAGTTCTTCAACTTTTGAAAATATGAGTCAAAATCAAATTCATTTTAATTGAAAATATTTATAAAGATTTCATTTTTTATATTTGATTTCATTTTAATCGTCGGCCACTTGAAACTTATCTTATATGCCACTCGAAATTCGAAATCAGTTTCAGTTTCAGTTTCCGATTGAATTCCAAATATTTCATAATTATTTCCCATCATCCGAGTCATCATTTGTCACGTGGCGTAGAGTTCGTATAGAATTTATATTTTATTATGTTATTTTCCTAATTGTAAATTCAACATAATCTTTTCTCACACTTTTTCTGCGCTTATCATTATCATTAGTTATCAAAGTGAAATCTGGAAGAATTACTCAAAAGTAGCATGAGCGAGAAAGCGAATTTATCTACTTCGTTCCGGAGATTTCATATTCTCGAAAAGTTACGGTTTTAATGGTACGATTCATTCAGATTTGGAATGTTGACGCTGATCAAGAATATACTTATATATTGTTGAGTCTGGTATGCTTCCTTATGTCAAAAATGTGTATACCTTCTGTAAGAGTATAATAATTCCTGTGTAGTACAGATAGTTACAAAACTTCTTCCCTTGCATATGGAATAATAGGATACAGTTTTTGGCGATTGATAGATGAGCGTAACTTGTGGCGAAATGCATAGAAATTTTGCAAGGTACGCGATAAATATGCACGACAGCTCAATGAATTCTCAAATGAGTGAAAGTCATAGTTGTGACTATTTCATAAGTCCAACAAAAGAGACTGAGAAAGAGAGAGAGAGAGAGAGAGAGAGAGAAAGAGAGAGACAGAGAAAGATAGTTATGTTGAGCTGAAAATGGATGAAGCGGGAACCGTCGCATGGTTGGACAATTGCGCATGCGCGTAACTCGTTAAAAATTATTTCTACGCTGGCGACAATTAAAGCAGGCCGAGCTTCAGACCATGCCCATGCCCGAGCCCATGCTCAAGCCCAAGCCCAAACTGCAAGTCGAAGCCCCAACTAATGCTTCAACTTGAGGCAAAACGCTTCAAATGCAAAATCACCGACACTGCATTGGCCGTAGTCCAGGCACGTAATACAAAACATTCACTCGCTTAACTCAGTAACTCAACCCTCTCTACACTACTCTTCCCCTTCGATCGTCAACCGTTGATGATGTGATAAGCATTAGAGCAAGCGGTACGTGAACATTTGAAGAGACTGTATGCCATTTGCCATTTGGCCCTAAACGTTCATATACTTCAAATACTACAAGCAAATCTATTCCATATATCTTAATGAACATCTTGGATAGTAAATGTAACTGCATCTGCGGCTATATACCCGGTACTTGGCTATATGAAAGCTATATTTCAATTTTATGGAAGGTAATTATGGGGTCAAGGTGCAATAAGGAGTGAAGAGTGTTAAGTTGACAGTGGAGAGTAATGGGAGTTTATAGTCGAAAGAGTAGAGTGAAGATTTTAGAGTAGAGATTGAACAGAGGAGAGTGAAGAGTGTAGAAATGAGAGTATTGAATGGAAAGTGTAAACTGAAAAGTGTAGAATGTCGGGAGTGAAAAACAGAGAGTGTAGACTAAAGAATTGATAGTGTAGAGTTGTGAATGTAATGTTGAGAGTGTATAAAGTAAAGCGCATAGAATGAAATGGAGAAACTATAGTGTTGACTATATAATAGAGAGTGTAGAGTAGAGAGCAGATATTGTAGTGTATAGTGTGGAGAGTATAGAGTGAAAAGAGTAGAGCGGAGAGTGTCGATTGGAAAGTGTAGAGAGGAGTGTACAGAATGGATTGTATAGAATGTGAAGACTTCATTATGTAGATGGCAAAATCTAGTCTAGTTTGTTGACTCGAGTCGAAGTGTTAAGTGGCAGGGTATCTCAGAGTCGAGTCGATGCTTGCATTGTCTTGATATCTGCGGCTAACAGTGCTGTGACTTGTCTCTCACTTTCTTTAAAGGCAAAGGCAAGTGTCACATTTGCCGGAGTTTGACCTAAAGAAAATGAACAAGTAAATTGAAAATAAAAACCAAAAATACAAACAGAAACAACACACACACACACACATATACATATATATGTATATATAGGCAACGTGTGAAGTCTTGTTTTTGTTTGTTAGTTATTTATATTTATTTTTGGGATACAAACTGCGCCCATCGGCGACTCATAAGCTAAAGTCAAAGCCCACTGAGAGACAGAGAGAGAGATAGAGAGAGAGAGATAAATGGGCAGATACAATTGTATCTTTATCTGTTGGAATGTAACTCGCACATTATGTTTGTTATGTAATTTGCGTATTTACACGTTGCCTTTATGCTTTACTTCTTCTTCTTCTTTTTCTTCTTGCCGTTGTCATTGTTATTGTTGCAGAAACATCAAATACATCATTTGAAATGCGAGAGAAAAAATAAATATAAAAATTAAAAAAAAAAATATAATATATATATATAGTATGGCAATTGAGTTGAGATGAACAATTTAAATGTTGTACAATTATGCGACTTGACATCATGCAAATGACACAAAAACAAAAAATGTTGTGTGGAGTTTCGTAAAGAAGCAGAAACATCGCATTAAGTCTTGGATATTGTCTATGACTATAACTATAACCATAGCTTTGACTAGTCGGTAATAAATATTTAACATTGTTAAATTGCAATGACTTTGAGTGCTATTAAATTTTTTTTTTGTAGACATTGAACTAGTTACAGTTACTACTAACTAAATGACAACAGCTACTACAAATTATTATAGTACACGCAAGAATTATATGTTCGCATTTCAAACACTCAACATTTTCGCAACTTTGTCGATCACAGCATGTTGTCAAAACTAATGTTGCCAAAGTTGGATTGTTATAGGATTTTTATATGATTATTAAGTATATATTTTAAATTGTCACGCCCATTTGTGTAAATTACAAATGAAAATATATAAGAATAAAGCAAAATTATTTCAGAGTTGCCAATGATGTTATACATTTGAAAACTTAAACTAAAAGTTTTGCATACAAAATGACAAAAAATCAACCGATCATTCCTATATGATCTAGAAAACTAAGACAAAATTTGGCTGAGATGTCTAACTCAGCACTAAGCTCAAATCATTTTAGTGTCAGGCGGATAACTGAAGAAACAAACTCTATTTTTGACTGATCGTTCCTATGGCAGCTATATCATTTATTAGTCGATATTATACTCAACTGCTATAAATTTCAGTCAGATAAATAAAGAAACAAAAATGTATTTCATAGAGACTTAGCTTTCGACTGATCGTTCCTATGTTGGCTTTATGTTATAGTAGTGGAAATAGGATCAAATTTGGCTGACATTTATAAGTCGATAATAAACTCAAATGCTGTAAATTTCAGTCAGATAGCTTAACAAACAACCGATCCTTCCTATGTCAGCTATATGATATAGTAGTTCAATACAACTAGTAGACTAGGGATTATGTCAAGTTTCATTGTCATAGCTTGAAAACTGAGGGACTGACACTGACGGACATGCAGATATGGAATCTGCAATTCATGCTGATCAAGAATATATATGGTATACTTTGTGGGGTCTGTCTTGTTGCTGCAAGTGCATAAAAATCTATTTAATGTTTTATCTGAGATCTAACACTTGCATTGTTTGTAGTTTTGAACATTAGCCTAATATCAATTGTAATCTTCATTTTTTTTCTTTTTTCATCATATTTCATCTCTTCATCTCTTCTTCAATTTTCATCATAATTTGAACAATTTTTAGTTTGTCGTTTCAAGTTTCATTTTCATTTTCATTTTCATTTTGAACCTTGTCACAGTTATTTGCAACATTTTGCATGTTGCCTTTGAGCTAAAGCCGCCTGTGAGCGTAACACGTTGAGAAAACTAGACGCAGCGGCTCTCACAACAGTCTCTTTCGCTCTCGCTCTCTCTCTGCCTCTGTCTCTTTCATTCTCTCACTCTCACTGCCGTCACTGTGTCTGTCTTGCATTTCTTTCTTTCTTTCGCATACAATGCTATCGAAGTGTTTGTTGCTGCTTCTGCTGCTGCTGTTGCTGGTGGTGGTGGTGGTGCTGCTGCTGCTGCCGCTGCGACGACGATGACGACGACGTCTGTTTGCCGCTTTACCTGCCGCAATTTTCCATGCGCGCAACGCGACTCAACTCAGTTTGTGGGCGCCTTTGCGCATGTGCAGTTTGTTTTTTTTTTTGGTCTTTGGCAACGAATGATTTGAATGTGCAAAACAAATGTGAAACAACAGTTAAAATTTGTACGACAAATACGTTAAACGAGTTATACGATATCTTCTAGAGAGAGAGAATAAAAGAGATACGAGAATTCTCTGTGTGTGGTACGCAAGCATCGAATTTTACGGCTACATTGCATGTGCTGCGGAAATAAATAAAAAAAAAATATATTAATTCAAAAAAAATAAAAAATAAATAAATAAAACGCAAAATTATTTTTTTTCATACAATTTATTTATTTTTTTTTCAAGTGCAATTAAAATAACAAGAAGAAAATAATACAGGAAAAATTGTGCGCGTTTTGAAAGTGCGAAAATAAAAGGAAAAACAAAATAATAATAATAATAATTCTCTTAAAATTTGCGGCATTATTATTATTTATTTACACTATTTTTTTTTTTTTATTGTTGCTTCGTGTTTCATTTTGCTGCCTGTCGGACAACACGCAGGATCCATCAACAAAACTGACAGCTTCGAGTTTCGACAACAACAGCAACAACAACGACTGGAATATAAAACTCACGAATTTTTTTTTCTTAAGTGCCAAACTGCACTTGAGACTTTTTCCAGGGAAAAATTTTGTATGTGCAACAATACAAAACGCAGACTGTGAAAATGGTAAGTGTGGAAAATGGGAAAAATCTTGTAAAATAAAGACAAATAAAAATAAAATAAATACAAATGAATATGAAGCGATTTTAACTAGAATTGTTCACAGTTTTCTCTCTCTCTCTCTCTCTCTTACTCACTATGTCTCTCTTTCTATCTGTCTCAGTGTCTTAGGGGTTAAAGTCAGGTATAGAATGTCAAGCGTAACTGTAACTGACCATCGGCAGAGGTTAGATTTTTATGGTACATTTTATGGCATATTTTATGGTTATTTTTAGTCGTAGTAGTAGTAGTACTAGTACTGTAGTTAGTCAGTCTAAATGTTAGTTAGTTTTAGTTTTCAAACATTTTCACTTTCTTAGGAGACAATTATAATTTCTATTTATTTTATTCTCTTTCTCACTTTTTTTTTCTTTATATATATATATAAAGTCATTCTATTTGTGTATTATCAGACATACTATATACTATATATTCAGTCATATCAAAAAAAAAAAAAAAAAAAGAAGAATAGAAAATAAACTCGTTTCATTATTTCGCACGCAAGAGTCTTGGGAAAACAAATGCAAAACATTTTTTCTTTATTATTAATGTATTATTATTATTTTCTTTTCATACCCCTGCAAGAGTATATTAGTTATATATTGCCATTTGCTATGCATTGAATGTTGCGGACAGACTTTATAAAGTATATTCTATATATTCTTGAACAGCATCAGTAGCCAAGTTGAACTTTATATGTTTCTTTGTCTGTCTGTTTTAGCCTTAGTTTTAGGGCAATATTTTTGTTTCATCTTGCAGCAGGCCCTATATAAATTGGAACGGGC
This sequence comes from Zaprionus obscuricornis, assembly GCA_037044475.1. Taxonomy (NCBI): domain Eukaryota; kingdom Metazoa; phylum Arthropoda; class Insecta; order Diptera; family Drosophilidae; genus Zaprionus; species Zaprionus obscuricornis. Next base: position 25,987 of record JBAMBR010001598.1, read on the forward strand.
AGAATCACAGACGGATCACTTTATTATGTAACTATCCTAGGAATTATTATACCAATTATAAAAACTTTGGCAAGCTAAAACATTCAGCACTTAGGTCTAGTAATGACTTATAGCCCCGTAAAAGGAATTTAACACAGATCCGGTGATAGCGGGCTACGTCGGTGGCAATTTCTCCAAAATTCGCAAAGGCATCCGTAATTTCCAAAAAAAAATATAAAGTCATAGAGACATTTTTGCAGGCACAGGGCCATCAACATTTTACTTTCGGACCAGTAATACTTCTTACCGGCCTTGCTTTTAGCTGTCTATCAAATTTTATTCAAATCTTAACACTATATCATATACATATATTGCAGACATAGAGCAATGATTCCTATAAAAAACTTTTCACTTTGCAAGTGTATAAAATCGACGATGTTAACATTTTCATTCAAGCTTTGTTTTGTTCGCAGAATTTCTAAGAAACTTTTTTTATATTTTCTTTTCAAAAAATAATAATAAGTACATATAATTTTTTATGATGTATTATAAGACATACGACTAACTATATTGTTATACTGTGAGCACAATGAAGATCATGAGATCCGCAGATCATGGCATCTTTATAGCAAAACATAGTAAATAAAACTTTATTAAAGCTGAGATGTTTTTCTTCTTTTTGTAGAAACTTCGAACTTTTTTTTTTACTAGAAACCTAACAATACGATGGGGTAGAATTATAAGATGTATGTTGATAGAGATGGACTTTGATTATAGGATTTATTATTTATCATTTAGCATAAATAGTTAAATCAAAATTGCCGGATCGCATTAAGTTTTTGTAGGAAAAATTTGTTGAAAACTTGTGAATGAAATTTTTGTAAGGCCGAAGATTACTTTCTTTTGTTTTTATTTTTGTTGTTGTTGATTTTACTTTGTGCAATTATTTCATTTGTTGCAAATTAAAATTATTATAATTATTATTATTATTTTTTTTTATTTGTTGTTGAAAAATTAGCAAGTTTTGCAACTGCATTTCATTTCGCATTAGGCATGAAAATTTGACGTTGATGCGTTGCATTGACGCACTTTGCTTCCTCTCTCTCTCTCTCTCTCTCTCTCATTCTCTGTCTCTTTCTCACTGAGTGTTTGTCTCTTTCTATTTGCTATTCCTGGAAATGTCAGTGACAATGAAGTTGAGACGCGTTGACAGTTGGTCAGAGCGTCAATTAAATTGCCATCATGCAGCAGCATTTATATAATTGTGGCCCGTGCGCATCTTTGAACGCATTAAGCAGTCAATGACATACACAGAGAGTTAAAAAGAGCGAAACAGAGAGAGAGAGAGAGTGAAAGAGAGAGAGAGTGAGTTTTGGTCACTGCTGAAATAACATTTGTTATAATCAAATGCAATATGCAACAATTGCACAATACAATAATACAATCTCTCTCTCTCTCTCTTTATCTCTCTCTGTCCCTCTTTCACTTTGTGTGTGTGTGTGTGTGTGTGCTCCCTGCACACCCACAACATGTGCTACAATTACGTGCTTGGTATTATCCATTATCCATTTTATACACATTTACTACATACATGTGTATATATATTTATATATATATTTCTATGATATGCGTGTCGCGTAGCACCTTGTACTGCCAGCAATATTTTTTGTCTTTTCTTTTTCTGCTTTTTTTTTATATATTTATTTTATTTTTTTCGGTTACTCTTCGCATTTGTTTCACTATTTTTTTTTTTGTATTTTCTGGCAAATTGAAATGCATTGGCCGCAGCGGCACCTGTTACGCATGCCACAGTGTGTGGCAAACCCCCCCCCCCCCCCCCCCAAAACCTCATCGAACCGCAGCAACAAAAAAAAAACAATAACAAATAAAGACAATAACATTAACATTAAGTTTAACAATGGCCAATACCAAAGTATGTGTAATATATTTAAACATAATTTTTTTTTTTTTTTTTGGTAATTTTTTGGGCATTGCCGGTTTCAATTTCGGTTTCAGTTTGAGTTTCAGTTTCAATTTTTTATGTTTTTATATAATCCAACGCGAAATGCTGACGCGCACAACGGCGCCTTTCGCATGCCAAAAAAAAAAAAAATGGTTGAATCGATCTCTTTCATTTCAATTTGGCTGTCTTGCCTGTCGGTCTGTCTGTCTGTCTAGCTGTCTCTCTGTCAGCCTAAATAACAAACTAAAGTTAAAGGCGAATAGCAATATAATATTAAGCTTTCAGGTTGTGCGAGATTATTCAATTGTTTCATCGATTTCAATCACATTTTTCATGCTGTTGTCTTGAACTTGAAGTATTTATAGAATTTTATGACTTATGACTTGGATATACAGAGTATATATATGTATATATATATATATATATATATATAGAGTATAGAGAAGGCATGAGAAAGCAAACTTTCAGAATTTGACACAGAAATTATATGTCACAACATCATATGATATATAGACAGACACATAGACTCTACACGATTTATATAGATTTACTTACACATTTATTTATTTTCAACACATTTCATTTCTATTTAAAGTGAAAATATTGTTGTTCAAATAATAATTAGAATATGTTAAACAACAATTTCATTTCCTCTGCAACTACAACATATTTTTTTTTTTTCTGTTACAAACTTCCGTCGAACATTAATTTTGATATTTGCATAACAAAAACGTAGCGAGAATAGCAACTAAATTTATAGTATAGTATAGTATAACAGAGTGTTAGTTAGTAGCAATAGAGTTTGCTCTAGTATTAAAAAACATGCTGTCTAATTGGAAACCAATTGGGAAAGTTAACAAAAGCAAAAAAAAAGAAAAATTTGCATATCGAAAAGATTAATCAAAATATCGAAAATGAATTTGTAATTTCGCATTTGGCATTATAAGATTTGCTGTTAGATTAACTAAATCATCAATTTATATAATCATAGTAATTGTGTAAACAAGTCAATGAATATTATGTATACGCAGTGTATTACACGTACACATTGACGGGGGAGAGAGAAACATAGAGATTTATGTTAATATCTTTACACACGATATGTGTTATGATATGATATGAATGAGATATACAGATAGAGTTGCTAGTTGTCTAGTTTCTGCATATACATATATATATATATAGAGTCTATTAATACAGTTACAGTTACTTGTCTCGCTTTTTACCCAATTAAGCCTGATGTGCAAGTATAAAAAAAAATAAATAAAATAAAATATCATGAAATTAATGACAAGAGACGACGGCGTCGGCGCTTACATTAGATAAAAAATACAAAAAAAATGTGAATGAAAACAATAATAACAATGCGCGCTGTTTATATGATTATTCCTGGTTAAAGCTATATAATATTTAAGCGCACTCTTGCGTCGCAAACACACATTTAATTATGACCAAAAGAAAAAAAAAAACAATTTATATATATATATATATATATATATATATATTTCTACGTGATTTATTATGCAGCTTTTGTGGCTCTTTGACTGCTCGCTTACTTACCTCCCTCCCTCTCTCTCTCTCACTCTGTCTATACAAATAATCAGTTGCAATTTCACTTCAATTTTAACAACTTACAAAGAGTGTCAGTTATTTTTTTTTTTTCTTTTTTTTTTTTTTAGTTAGCATGTAACTTGAGTTTATTTTAAGTTGCAGCGTCTGTCTATCTTTAACTTGGACTTCAACTCTTCTTCGTCCGGTTTCTTAATTGAGCCCTTTCCCAAATCTCACCCCCACCCAAAAAAAAAGAAAAATAGTTTTTCCCACAGATCGCTAAAGAAGAAAAACACAAAACTCACGAAGTATAAAAATAAAACAAACAAGAAACAATTTTCAACTTATTTTCTTACTCAAGTCTCACTTCAATCGCACACACACACACACAAACAGAAAGAGAGAGAGAGAGAGAGAGAGACATACACAGCAGCAGCAGCACTGAAAGAACTTGCATAACATTACAACAGCTGCAGCGGCCAGTCGGAAAATCTCTGCAAATACTAATATACATATACATATATATGCATATTATGTATATATATAGAGCTTTACAGTACCCCATCCCTAACTCCCCCAGCACAGCAGCTAAGACTCCCTCAATGCTTGTATGTGCTTAGCTGGTCAACAGTCCATAAAATGTAACTTAATTGGCATCACTTAGGCTCAAGTAACAAGATCTTAATTACCACACAAACACACGAAGACACACACAGAGAGAGAGAGAGAGAGAGAGAGAGAGAGAAGACAGACAGACAGACAGACGCAATCTTGACCAGAAGTAACTGATCTCAGAAAGAAAACACAATGCATAGAAAATGCTTAGACAAACTACAACAAAAACAACAACAACTTTTACTTTTTGTTTTAATTTAAATTTTCAACACTCAAGTTCAACGCCGCGGCGTTGCGTTGCGTCGCTGTCATTAACTGCACAGTGGTCGAACGTTGTGTAGCTTTTTATACTCGTGTACTCATAGGATACTTAGCGTATATCATTAACCAGCAACTGTATATAATGCACATAAGGAGGCATAGTCGACTTAGGATCATTATATATTGTACTATTATATACTTGTGCTTAAGCACACTCGAACGTAACTTTCTTACTTGTATGCGTCTGTTTTTGTGTATAAAAAACGATAATAATACGATAATTACATATAATATGCATAATATGTATCGTTAAATTTGGCAATCGTTTAGCAATATTTGTTTAAGAATCGACTATTTGTTTATATCGACTATTTATCGATAGCAAATGTAGAACTATCGCAAACATTCTCTTAAACTCTTTGCAATCTATATTGACTTTGCTTCAATGTCATTACAATGTCACACTTACTTTTCGTTTTTGTTTTTGTACAAAAGTTTTCCCTGTTTCTCACTCATTCCCCTTTCACTCTCTTCAACCCATGCTATGCGTGTGCTTGAACTTTTGCGCATGCGCGACGCGCGCTTCATAAAAAGAAAAAAAAAACTAAAGCAAAAAGAAAATATAAAAAAAGAAATAAAATAAAATGCTGAGATATATTCACAAAACTTTGCGACCGGTTCTACGTATATAAAAAAAAAATTTTCCCGAACGAAAACAAAGTCAACTCCGCGCACGTTGCACGTTGTCACACGTCTTGAAATAATCCATGCCCCCGCCTCCAGTTTCCCTGTCCAACGGTTTCCCCAACGCTGGGAGCAATTACACAGAGGCGCAAGTGTTGTTGCCATTGAGTTGCTGCCGCGCCGCGCTAGAGGCTGCGCGTGTGAAAAGCGCATAATTTTTGGACACGGACAAATTTTCACTTTTTTTTTTTAGATGTTGTTGTTATTGCTGTTTACCTCTTGATCAGAGTTACTAACAGAGCATTATAATTTCAAATAATAGTAGAAAGAAAAAAATAACTATAAAAAAACTAAAGCTAACCTTTTACAGGGTATCTTGCAGTCGAGTCTTCCATTTGTTATGCATATATAAGAGTATATTATTTTTGCTCAATTGAATTAGTTCATTAAAGCTCGCAAAGGGTATAAAAATGTCGATCTGCTGTTGAAAAATTTTCTTTCTTGTTTTTGTTATCGTGCCAAGCGTCTTTGGCGGCGACGTTAGCGACAGCGTCAGCGTCAACGTTAGCATCTTTTGCCGGCTTTCGGCTTGACGTGCCGGTTGTAGTTTTCATTTTTTTTTTCTGTTTCAACCTTTTCTTGTGGCGCGTTTTTTTTTTTTGTTATTGTGTTGGTGCGGCAAACGAAACGAGACGAGACGAGACTTTGCGACTCCAAAGATCCGGAGACTCAAACACAACACAGTATAATCGTTGGAGGCGAGTCACAGCTGGTGTTGGCGATGATAGAGTTGCCATATGGCGCCAGAGGAGGAGTCGGTGGAAAGGGAAAATTTCAGCTAGTTAGTTAGCTGCTTGTGGGCTGTGGAGTTTAGCTTGTGGGTTGTGGGTGACTGGAGCGCCATGCGACAATGGAAATAACAATAAAAAATATACATAAAAAAATGTACAATGCGCGATTATGTTACCAATCTTGGGAGTTGTTATTATTATTAGATTATATATCTTTCTCTTCTCTCTCTCTCTGTCTTTCTTTTACTTATACGCTTTGGCATTGCAGCTCAAATATTTAATTTTTTTTTATTGAAATCTTGTGGGAGGAACGCAGCATGCATCGCAGTTGTATCTCCCCAGGGGTCATGGGTTTCGACATGATTTTCACAAGTTAAAACTACGTGCTGGTCAATTGTTTCGTTATTTCCTTTTTATGTTTTGTCTGCTTTGCATACGCTTAACGCAATTGCGTGACAACTATCGATAGTTAAATGATCATATGCATATGTATCGATGTTCTAATTACACAATTGTAAATATCGATATTATCCTTTAACAGCTGCTCCGACTTGTGCGTATTTTACTTTTGTTCCGCACATATCAATAATAATTTTTATAACCGTGGGATGTATGTACATATGTATTGATTGTAATTGATAGCACCACAAAGACCACAACCCTGTAACAGTAGCAAATAATAATAACAAATGAAAAAAACAACAATAACAATTGAAAGCATGTGTTAAATACTTTAGCATATTGCTTCCGGGAATAAAATCGAGTGTGAAGTATGATAATCGAGCCAATGCAATTATTATGCAAAAGACAATATTCGAATGTATTGTTACATCGACAAATATGACGATAGATGGCGCCACATTTCTGATGATTCGCTAAGTGATCAATTGTTATGGAACGCAAGAGAGAGAGAGACTGCAACTAGACGAGAAGCGATGCGACGCGACGGTCTGTGCCATTAACTTGAATTGCCCATGCAATGCATTAATTTGTTTATAATGCGATTACGCGACTAAAAATCATGAAAAAAAACTAGTTAATTACCTGCGTGCTGTCACAATTGTTGACTACAGCTTTCAGCTTTAACTTCTGTTTCTGCCTGTCTCTCAGTCTATCTGTCTTTCTCTTACTCTCTATCTTTCTACATATATACATGTATGTATGTATGTATGTATGTATGTATGTATGTATGTATATGTAATTCCGCATTGCAAGACAACTGCCGCATGGGCCGAAATAGCGGCAGCAGCATACCAGCAACAAATTACGTCGTCTGGTGGCACGAAAGAAGTTGCGCAAATGTCTTTTTCATATTTTTTATATTTTGGCAGACCTCAAATTAACGCCAACATTTTACACTTGCTGTAAGATACTCTGCAGTCAGTAAAAGCACTCTGAATGCATGCTATCTCACTCACACTAAAGGCGTGAGCAATTAAATTCATAAGCCTATATACATAAATATAAATTACTAATAGATGGCGCCACACTTTTTACATTGTTATGAATTTAACTGCTGCTTTTATGCATATTATGCCATATGCCATGCTAACTATTGGACTATTGCTGAGTATAAAAACAAAAGCCAAAAACAATAACAATATGCAAGCGCAACTAATCAAATTAAATAACTTTATGAATTTGCCACATTTGAGTGATTGCTCGGCTTGGTTGCCTGCCTATAGCTAGCACAAGGCCAAATCTAAAAGACATTTCGAGGCTATACAACAATTTGTGGTTGAAGAAGTACAAAATCAACGTGAAACAATAATAATAAAATAATAATTAATAGTGTCAAACATGTTGGATTTCATCACATCTATCTGCATATGTAAACAGATATACAGTGGCTGCCCAAAGTTTACATACGACCACGAAATTGTAGTTTTAATTAGAGCTCGTATGTAAACATTAGACTGCAATGTACGTACATACATACATATGTATGTGTCTATCTACAGTGATTGGAAAATGTTACGAATCAGGCAGCTGGCCATAACCTGCTTTCAATCATACATTTTTTGTCTTATTTGACATATACATATGAGAATGTATATTGGCCATTGTCAATTTTAGTAACTTATCTTGCTATAGTATCACAAATATCTGATAATAACTGACTGATAATACAAAAATTTCATTATTATTCTATATACTGTATGCTGTCGGCTAACTGTTTATGTTATGGAATATGAGTATTTCGAGTATTTGAAATTATTAGAATTTTATTCGTCAAAGACTTGCGAAGACTGACACTTTACCTGTGTATGTCATGCGATCTTCACTTACTGACATGTATACATAAGATAGTATATAGTTTATATATATGTATGTACATAAAGCACTCTGGCCCAGATTACGATGCACATTTTTATTTTTATTTTTTGCTTGGACATTGTATATCATTTTCTGCAAAGTCATTTGGAAAAGTTGACTAAAGACGAATTGCAAAATGAAATGCAGCAATAACAGAAATTTCCGCTAAATTTGAATACGGAAAAGTCTTAAAACAATTCCTGAGTGAAATACTTTCTGTCTAAAATTACTCTATAGCTATTACAATGCAGTAGACAATATTTATATATATATATATATATATATATATATATATATGCATACATAGTATTGCTTTCTATTGTATATTGTGAAATTTGAAATTTAAGTACTTGATTTGAGTGAAGTTTGGATGACTCTTTGGTTCTCATTCATTATTGTACAAAAAGTTCATGCAGTGAGCTTCATTCAAATGTTAATGAGAATCTCAAAATACAAAAAAAAAAGAAATTTTTATTTGTAATTATATTTATGCATTCTTTTATTGTCTACTGCTATTCTATTACCACTATTTTCCACTACTTTTTTTTTATCACTTTATGATCAGTTTTTATAGCTTTAGTATTATTTTACAATTGAATTTTATTATAACAATTGTAATAATGTTTTCCTATTTTATTTTGTTTTTATATGCTTTCTACTAGTCTTCTAGTTGAAGTATTATAAATATTTGAAATTTTACTATTCTACTAATATTTGATAACTTACATTCTACTACATATTATTCTACGTATAGTCCACTATATATTTGACTTATCCGTTGCTTCTATACGTTCTTCTAATACGTTTTTAGTACTTTTACTGAGTTTTATAAATACCTCTTTACCACTACATTGAGTATCTAAAAGTCGTCAGACGCTCTCCACTAAGTTACTCTTTGTCTTTGATTCCGACACCTAATCATTTTTAATGCAATTTTTTTATGGGTCATGTTTTCCTACTTAACAATCATTCGGACTGCCAAACATACATACATAATGTATGTGACAATACATTTTTACATATGTACAGCAAAAGTGCCTACAGTAGTCAAAGAAAGTCTATGCACACTTAGCTGATTTTGGAAAATTCGAATACTTTTTACATTCTCTCAAAATATATTTGCATACATATTAGTAATTTTTTTCTTCTGATATTTGATATTGATATTTGCGATTGTATGTATTATGATGAAATCTTTCTTTTAATATTATTGTCCTGTTAATATATTAATATTTTTATTATATATGTATATTAAATTATTATACTACGGAAATACTGTATAAAATATATATACACATATAATTATAATTATCATTAAAGTTTGAAAGTTATTTTTTATATTTAATTTTTTTCTGGCTATTTTGCACATGTAGTCATGGTGTACGTATACTTTATTTGGCTACTGTATAGAAAAGCCCTTACTTTCAACAATGTTGATGTTGTTGTTGTTGTTGTTATTAATATTGTACTGTTGCAATGAATTGCTTATAGTATTGGGCGTGTTGCTGTTGCTAGCATTAGTATCAGCAGCAGCTGCAGTCGCAGCAGCATTTGTTTTCTAGCGTTATTTACGGCCATGCGATGAGTATTTTCATATGTAATTAATTTCTTTCAGCTGCATTTAAAAAAAATGCAACACAACTCGTTGTGCATAATGTGAATTATAGCGAATGTTGTTGTTGTTGTTGTTGTTGCAGTTGTTGTTTGGAAAACCTTAGGTACTACTGTATGTACATTCATATGTATGCATGTTTGTGCATGCATATATTTGCCATTTTCACGCTTGTGACAGTTTTTGTGCCTTTTTTGTTGTTGTTGTTTCATTTGTTGCCTCTTTTCACAATTTGATCGACAATTTCACTTTCGTCGTCGCCGCAAACAGAGATACGAGGAAGCCACAGCTCATAATACATCCTCACATATGCATACGTTTGTGTGTGTGTGTGTAAATTCATATTTATGTTTATTTATAATAGATACCATATACTCTCTAGGCATGCATATAAACTCGACAACAATTGCGGTTCATATGAGAGTACAACAACAATAACAACACAAAAGTTACTTTTGGCTGCACTGTGGTTCGCGTGCCTAGAAGTATTCGTAGAAGTTATATGTATGTATGTATGCGCGAACTATACCAATATTCTGCATATCACATGCATAATATTAAGCTTATAATTTCATAGTTAATAACTTTTTGTTTTTGCAAAAATTAATTGAGTTCGTCCCACTGTGCAATGCAGTAGCCACAGACATAGCCGCAATTGCAACTGCAGCGCCATGCCATGAACAACGTTAAAAGATTCCCAGGCGCATTGTTGAATCGCATGCACACACTTTGACTTTGGGTATACTGTCTGTCCGCGGCAGCAGTAGCATGATTTTATTTTTGGTGAAGGCGATGGCGGTGGCTGTGGTGGTGGCGGGGGCGGTGCACTTGGGTCGTTTGTCAAACCTTATGGCGTCTTCAAGTGCAAAGCCAAGGTTGCATGCGAAGGAGTTGCACAGTTTGCACAGTTGCCAGTTGCAGTTGCCTCTATTATCGACACGAAACGGGTTTATACATATGTGCAAGCGAGACAGCTTGAGATTTTTACTGGCCTAGGCCTGCGGCTGGGCGCTGAAGCTTCAGCAGCAGTAGCAGCAGCAGCAGCAGCAGTCGTAGTAGTAGTCAGAGTCAGAGTCAGCAACAGAGACAGAGTCGGGTAACAGTTGCAGAATTTCACTTTCTTTCGAAATTGCGGTGACCCCAATTTATTACCAATGACAACAACAGAAACGTCAACAGCAGCAGTAGCAGCAGCAGCAGCAACGATAGTTGGCATAAGCCTTTGAGCAACAGCAGCCCCCGCGGATTTTTGATGTTGCTTTTGTTTTTATATCACGTCGTAGTGTCTCTAATTGAATTACGTTGAGCTTAGGCCCTCACACACTCTCTATGTTTATGTGTGTGTGTGTGTGTGTGTGAGTGAGAGAAAGACACAGGGGGGGTTGACATACACGAAAGATGTTACCCCCCTTCCCATTCCACCGAAAATAATTATGAGAAAGTCAACGTCCATTGTTGTGTTAACTTCTTTTTCGGCTGCCACCAATTTTAGCTACTATTGCCATTGATATTGAAGAGCTGAAATTGCGACCAAGTCTCATTTTCACATAATTAGCGCAGTTGGAAACACGAAAATGACTTTTAGGTTAAAGTTGATCTTCAAGTATATATACATATGTACATACATATGTACATATGTATGTATGTCTGTCTGTCAAAAAAAAACAACAAACATATAAAGTACTTACATATATACATACATATATGTATATAAGATAAAAAGTAATAATTATAAAATTAGGTTTGTCTAAGCAATAAATGAGCCGACAGCAATGAGAGTATCGCAATGCCAGCTGCTTTTATTAACCTACAGCGGAATGCAATGAATTATGCCTGCATGTCTATATATGTGTGTATGTGTGCCTGTGTGTCAGTGACATTTGCATTTATACACAGGATTTAGCTCAGTAGTTCAATTAAATGCAAACTTATCGATGTTATCGATGCGCTGCGATCGTTTATTTAGTTCATTATCGTTTGTTCGCCTGAACTCCTTTATCGTTCATTCATTCATTTTGACTTATTGCTTTAAGCTTTCTTATTGGAGTTTTTGCAGGCACCGGAGCAAATGGCAAACCACAGATAATTACAAAATTGGCATTTGAACGCATATGGGAAGGAAATTCAAATATTCAACATTTTTGTGGGTTCGTCGAATGCTGCATGACGTTTTCTTTTCCTCTCTTTTTATTATTATTTTTGTTTTTTTTTTTGTTGTTTAACTTCTGGTCTACCGTAACTCTTTCTCGGTGTACACATAGACACATATGTACATATGTACATGTACATATCACAGTGCAGCATAGAAAGCACAACTAAAATGCAAAAGATAAATAATATTTTAACAAAAAAAAAAAAAAAACGTAGTTTGCAATGATGATGACGCCATCTGATAGACAGTAGCGGACAATTGTTCGTTGCTTAGGCTCAATTAACAATTTGGGACACGACCACGCCCAGCAAAAAGTTGCAGCAGCAGTAAAAGCAGCAATAACAAGGCATGTAAAATTCATTGGTCACACATACAGTGCACATACATATGTACATATGTACAGTGGAAAGTGCACACATACAGTGAAGTTTCTCATAGGGCTAAGTCAAAAGTCGCAAATTTTACAGTTATCTACGGTTAATTTTTGAGGTATTATTTGTGCGCAACGGCAACGGACTTTAATTGACTTTTAATCTAAAGAATTCTCTTTAAATTGTCATATTCAATTTGGCTACGGCTTTGAAGGTAGCAGAAAAGAGATAGCATATATGTATGTGTATACTAGAGATGAGCGCATGACATTTACGTGTCACGATAATAAACAATTTATTATCATTTTTTTACTTTAAATTTTATTCTTTCTATAATTGTTATATTGCTAAACTGTTTGTCACAATTTTTTCTCGGAATTGTTCGAATCAGTTTGCTTAACTTTTTCAATTAAAATATCGATTATCGTATCTCATTTAAAAAATATTCTATAATATAATTTTTAATTTTTTTTTTTTTTTTTGGTTTGATTATACCCGGTACTCATTGAAAACGTGTAATATGTGGTATATTGAGCTTATAGAAATGTATGTTATAGGCAAAAGGAGAAGTCGTGACATAACTTTTAATATAAACATATATTTTTTGTTGATTTGAACGTGTCCAGTCCTGCAGTCGAATATACAAAATATTTTTTTACAGATAAAATATTCTGTGTAACTTATGTACAAGAGTGCCGGGTATCTTGTGATCTAGTGCATGCCAATGTCATTTCCCTCACATGTTTTTATCAGCATAACAATTAAAATTTTTTCACTTATCAAAGAGTTTATTATGCGTAAATACGCAACAAATCGAAGCCTCGAAAAATGTATCTCAAATTATTAATGTATTATCTGTTGAATTTTTTTTTTATTATTGTTTTTGTCTGTTGTCTATGAATCTATTTTTAATTATTATAATTTACTAATTACTTTTTGCTTATTGTTATTCCATTGATTCATTCATAATGTTGGTAATTTCCCTTTCCCTTACTCCAATAACTTGCTTTGGCCCAGTTCCATTGTGTGGTACCTTCAGGCTCTGTCAGCTCAGCTTAACTTAGCATTGTAGACCTTGGCCGTGAAATGATGAGGTGCAAAACCGGCTGCGTTTTAAATGGGTCTTGTCTCGTCATGTCTCGACTTGTCGCTGCATAAACGTAAACATAAACAAACTCGAAGTTGTACTCATACTCGTGGTCGTAACTCTAACCGGATCAATAATGCTGCCGATCATTCACAACTTGCTCTAAAAAAAAATTGGCCAAAATTAATGGTTGGCGAACGTCTGAATTGTCTAAATCGTTCGATTTATGAACCGAAAAGTGAAATGTGAAATTTATTGCTTGGCAATCGAGTGCGAATGCACTGAGAGAAACATTCCAAAAAATTTCATTTCATATATATATATATATATATATATATATATATATATATTTATTATTAATTAAGCTAGAAAATTAATTTACTTTTTCTTTTGTTTTATTTTCATATTTTCATTATTTATACTTTCCATTTCTTTCAGTGTGCACATATTATTCACTCTCACTGTCACTGTTTCAATTCTTGTTTTCAGGCGACTTGTAGCCAGTTGGCAACTCCATGCAATGCCATTGCATTGGCAACGCTGCTTCTGCCGCTGCTAATAATGACAACAGTTGCAGCGCTGTCACCACAGCCGCCGCCACCTCAACCAGCTGATCATTTGGTACCGCCGCCTGCACCGACAGCGTTTCCAGCAGCCGCGGCGGCAGCGCTGCCTACAGCACAGCGTTTGACACACACACGTTACTCAGAGTCAGCAGTGGAATCTGTACCAGCTGCTGTTGCAGCTCCTGGCTTTATGACACGTGTTGCTCGTTGGTTTGGTTTAGGTGACGCTACGTCGTCGTCGTCATCGTCATCATCGTCGTTGCCTGCGCCGCCAGCGCCGCCGCGTGATCAACAATTGAGTCCAAATACGTTTAGCTATGCGTATCCAAAGCCAGCTCAGAATTTTGATGCATCTGGTAAGCCATGTGGACTATGTAACAAATACCCATGGGTTCCAATGTTTGGTCAGCAGCAGCAACAACAGTTGCGTCCACCACAGCGGCAGCTTGCTGTTGCCTGGCCGCAACCGCAACCGCAGCCGCAGTCTCACTCTCAGTCGCAGTCACAGTCTCAGCCTTTGGCGCTGGCCTCGCAGCATAGTCAACGTGCTGTGCAATTTCATGCGCCGTCGCAAAGCGTTTTTCTGCCCATCTCTGTGCCCGTGCCAGCAGCACTAAGTCATGTTGCTCTGCCTCTGCTCTATAATGCACAGCCATTTCGCCCGTTAATACAGTCGCATCCACAACAACAGGCACAGTCGCAGTTACAAACACAATCACAGTCGCAGTCGCAGCATTTACAGTCGCACCCACAACAACAGGCACAGTCGAACTTACTGGCGCAGCATTTACAGTCGCAGCCACAACAACAGGCACACTTTCAGCCACTCATTGAGAATGTTGCTGCTAACTCTGAGCTGCGACCAGTGCCAGTTGCTGTTGGGCCAACGTCAAGGCCAGCGAGCAGCAATTTTGAGATTGTGCAGAGCCATCAGCTAACAGATTTTGTTACCTCAGTGGAATATCCGGCAACATTTGTGCAATCGCATGCCATTGATTTGGGGCAAACATCGACGTTGCCAACACAACAGCAACAGCAAGCGCAGCAGCAGCAACAGCAAGCGCAGCAGCAGCAGCAACAGTTGCACCGTGAGCAACAGCGGCAACAGTTTCACCGGGAGCAACAACAACAGCAACAGTCGCAGCGCGAGCAACAGCAAGCTCAGGATATCAGCACTGTGCGCTACCAATTGGAGGATCTTAGCAGCGGTGCAGTGCATCAGCATTTGCCTGCATCACAATTGCTCACGGAACTTGGACACTTTACGGCCAACACATTGGACAACACAGCAGCAGCAGCAGCAGCAGGCGCAACAGCAGCAACAACAATATTGCCACCACCAGCTGACAATTATCCAGCAGCATCATCACAGCAGCAACTGCAGCATGAACATGATCAGGAGCACGACCAGGAGCAGGAGCAACAACATTTCTACTACACAGAACAGTTTGTAGAACAACAGGAACTCCTTGATACCAGCACAATGGCAACACTGCAATATACAACGGAACAGCCAATGCCAGCGGCCGTGGAACTCAATAATCATTTAATAGCTGGTCATGTGCGTGATGGACGACAGCGTGAGACACCGAAGCGACTCTTGGATTCACCCATAAATCATGCTGATGGTGCTGTTGCACCACCGCCACGTCCATTTACACGTGATCCGGCTGAATTGAATTTCCGACAGAGTCCCTCGACGCCAACGCCAACGTCGACGTACAGTGCTATCGATGCTAGTGGACAATATGCTGGCATGTCACCACCACCAGCAGTAGCACAGGGACCACAACAGGTAATCATTCCCTATACAACCAAACAGAAGCCACGCCCCTTTGAGCCAGCGAAATGGACGCCTGGCTGGACACGCAATGGACCGCCTCATGTGCCGTCATTGCAGTTGCAGGAAAATGATGTGGAGCTGCATGAGCAACAGGAGTCCAAGCTGGTGAGCAGTGCTACAGCAGCAGTGCCAGCACCACAACGTAGCAATACCAAATATCTAACCAAAATACTTGCCTCTAATTTACGCGAGCTGCTAAAACGTGAACGGGAAACCTCAAAACGTCGCCCAGGCTCTAACATTGGCGTCGATATCTCCAAGCTGCAGCAGAATATTGATGGTTGGACAGAGCAGGAATATAATTCATTGTCGCATCGTCCAAGTACGCCAACAATACGCGGACGTTCCAAGCATATACCAACGGAATATTTAACCACAACGACGGCAGTGACACCTACGGCGACTGCGACTGGGACTGCAACGCAACGTCAATCGAAAATACAACGAGGTGGCTTTGAGCTGGGCGGACATAGTGCCACAGTGAGTGGTTCACATGCTGGTGATTTATCGACATCGATTAATAATTTGGAGCAACTGCATTTGAAACGTTTTCAACCCGTCGATGATAATCGTCTGCTGCCGGATTACTATGAGCAGCAACAGCAACAGCAGCAGCAGCAGCAACGCAACACATTAATGCCTGCTGGTACTGTTAGCATGACATTATCCAGCACAACGAGTACAACGCCAGTGCCGCCCACTGTTATGCCCACAAGGGATTGGGTGACACCATTGTATGTACGCACAACAATCACAACACCGCCAACGCCAGCGCCAGCGTTGGAACTATGGAAACAGGCCAAGGTAGCCATATTGCCACAGACGAATGAGAAGGTCTATGTGGTCACGCCACAGCCGCGTCATCAACATTACCAACAGCAGCAGAAGGAATTAACAGCAGCTGCATCTGCGCAATCTCCTGTCTATCAAACGCCAGCGCCTAGATTTCCACGTGGTCGACCAACGCCTGGCACAGCGACAGGTAAGCAAAACTCTTCCCTATGTACTCCTTCTTTCCTTCTTTTCACTTCTTCACTCATTTATTCCTTCACGCCTTCGCTCCTTCACACCTTCGCTCCTTCACACCTTCACTCCTTCACACCTTCACGCCTTCACTTTTTTACTTCTTAAATTCTTCCTTCATACCTTCACGCCTTCACATCATCATTCCTTCATTTCTTTACTCCTTCACTCCTTCACTTCTTCACTTCTTCACTCCTTCCCACTTCACGCTTCTATCTTCCCACTTCCATCATACTACTTCCATCTTATCACTTCCTTCTTCCTTCCTTCCTTTCCTCTTCATCTTTATCTTCATTTTTTATTCCTTTATTCTTCTTTTATTTCAGCTGGCGAAGTGTTGTCTGCTGCTACTCCCACGCCCTCTACGGAGCAGCTGCATAACTATACACCAGATATATTTGGTCTTATGGGTCTATCCGCCTATGTGCCCGCTGAGCCTGTCGAGATCATCGATGGCAATTCCAAAGTAATTCGAAATTCTGCAAATCGCTGGCTTTAATATTTTAATTCTCAATTAACGTTTGATTCTATCTCAAACACAAATCACAAACACTTACACATTCGCACATTCGCAACATAAACATTTTCATACAATCATAACGCATCTTACACACACACGCATACAAACTCATCAACACACACACACACAAACACGAACAAACGCAGGTCATAACGATTGTGACGCCAGCGCCAACTGCTGCAGCGCTGCAACGGCCAACGGCAAAGTCAACGATATCGCCGTCGCCCAGATAGAAGAAGCAATAACAGCAGCAACAGCGGCAGCTAAAGCAGAAGCAGTAGCAGCAGCAGCAGCATAAGTAGAAGATGTAGCAGTAGTCGCAGAAGCAGCAGCAGAAAGAGACACAGCAGCAGACTGTGGAACGATTGGAATTGGATAACGGAACAATGGAAATGATATGCTTAAGAAATCTTTTCTTTTACCAGCCAATCTATTGTAATATATATATATTATGTGTATTTCCACCCTTCTTCTCCCACTCTGCCCATCAACATTACTTTGTCAACATTCCATATTATTTTTTTTGTAGCCTAAATCGCGCGCGAATTTAATTTGTAAGCCTAAAGCAATTTGTTTTTAGAGTATTCTTGCATTTGGTAGCTTTACACGTACACTTAGTTCTCGTAATATCTTGGTAAATAATATTATTTTTATTTTTATTTTTTGCGCTTATTATTTTTTTTATTTGCATTAATTATTTTTTTCTTTATTGTGCGAAAGAGAAGTAACGATTTTTTTTTTTGTTGTTTTGGTCGTTAGAAACTTATGATTATGATTATTATAGAATACATACACAGTGAACAGTGAACATGCATACGTATTTGCATATGTGTGTGTGTGTGTTTTCAGTGTATGTTAATATATTAAGCAAAAAATAAAAAATAAAATAAAATATAATATAATGAAATAAATTACAAGAACAATACAAGTACAGTAATCAAAGTCACTTTTATATATTTATGTACTGTAATATAGAAAATATATGTGAAAAATAATATTCTTTTTTTTTCATTATTATTTTGCTAATAAATTAATAAATTTGTACTTGGAATTTTGTCGTTTTTGTTTATTTGATTAGTAAAACATCTGCTGCTGAAAAGTCGGCAGTATGTCTACAATTTTATCGACTGCCGTAAAGTATGCAATAGATTTTACTACTTTGTTAACTCTGACAGTTGGCAATTCTCGGCATAATTTTTTTGTCCATTCAACTGTAACGGAAATTCGAATTTCTTTAATTTCTTTCCATAAATAAAAACCTTATATTTGTTATAAATAAAATATTAATTAATTTTTATTATAAGTTTTTATTCTTTTTATTGTAAATACTTTTAAGAATTTCTACAATTTAGTAACTGTTTTTGCTTGTTTGCAAATTTAATTGGAATTCATGGAAATGAAATGAAATAAATATTTATTTATGAATAATAATCAATTTTAGGCTGTAACAGACTGACTGCAATAAGTATTTGGATTTTTTTGCAGTCTCCTCCACTTACATATTTTTATTCATAAGCGCTGCACAATTTTTGTAGTATTTTTTTTTTTATTGGAACGTTTTTTTCTTGTACATTATGGCCATAAAACTAACAGTAAAATGTGAGTGTCGCTTAAAGTTAAACAAAAAAAAAAAATGTTTTGCTGTCTATTTATAGTGTATCATCAGCTTGCCAGCTTGCGTCTATGTCGACGTAAAAGTGCTTCCAGTATCCATAAGCCAGCTGCCAGAAATGATAAAGCATCAAGACAATGCAGCGTTACCGAATAATTGTAAGTATCCCGAACGAGACCTAAAACAAAAATAAATATATAAATACTATATGAAATATATATTATATAAAAATATATATTATACCAACAAAAGGGCCACCCAGTAACGTAAATAGCCCTGAGATGAGCAGTTGAAGTCCAGATGCACCGGGTAGACGATTTAATGGCACATAGCTAGGTATAATCAATGGCCAAAATATGGTACGTACACCCTTGCAGAGACCAATCCAGACAAAACAGCCAAGAATGACAGCATAGGATCTAGTGCTAGCCACAATGCTGCGTCCAATGGCAATGCCAACGACACCAATTAGAAAGAAGACACGATTATCCCATGGGATTTTTTCTGTAAGAAATGGTACAAGAAATCTCATTGTGATATCCATGCCGGCCATTAGGGACATGGCAACCGTTATCTGTGATGTATCAAAACCAAAATCTGATAAAATAAATGGCGTTAAAATGGAAAAATTCAATTCGCCAAAATTGATGACTGTTAAACCGGCAACAAGATTCACAAATGTTACATCACGCAGCAGATCAAGATCAAAGAATGTTATTAATTTTTGTATAAAACTCATTGTTAACTCTCGCTCCTCATCATCATCATCATCATCATTATTATTATCATTATCATCAGCATTCTTGTTAATAAAAACATCATCAATATCTTTACTTTTGTTGTTGTTGTTGTTGTTATTATTGCCACTTTTTAGGCGTAAAAGTTGCCGTTGCTCGGCGCATGTGCAACGTAATTTCGATTCAAGATTTGATTCTTCACGTTCACGTCGAAAATTATTGGGACGCAAGAAATCATCATCGTCTTGTTGCTGTCCCTCTGTAATAGGAGCATGCAAGCGTTGTGTATGCTCCAAATCCTTTGAGCTAGAAATTGTACGAAAACGCATACGGCCGGAGGATAGCGATAACTTTGAGCCATACCAACCATCATTGGCACGAGATAACATTGGTGTGCCAGGCTCAATGATCTCATAGCCAGGACGTTGTGCATCATCATCCTGATATAGATATTGACTAGAAAAGATGCCGCCTGGTTCACGCTTACGTTGCATTGTACAATGTGCACAAAGTATAGTTTCCGCTTGTTGTTGCTGTTGTTGCTGTTGCAGCTCCAATGTATTGTGACATATGCCAAGTTCCGGTCCATGATGTAACACAGTTGGTGCCAAATGATAACGCACCGGCTGATAGATAAGTGCACTGACAAACGCGTGCAATGAGATCGCTGCAAACACCAGCACAGTGCCTTGAACATCATAAATGCCCAGCAGATATGTAACCAGATATGGCAAGAAAATTGGACCAAGTCCCGTAATGGTCCAAGAGAAGCCAGCGGCACGTCGTCGCTTCTGTTGGAAATATGTATTAATAGCCAGCGAAGAAGCTGATACGCTGATGCCCATGCCAAAGCCTTAAGAAGAATACAAAGATTAAAGAGTGAAAGAGAGAATGAGCGAATGAGCGAGAGAGAGAAAGTCTTACCATAGAGCACTGAATAGGCAAAAATATATCCAGCAAATGTCTCACAGAACGCAGTGAGAACAATGCCGCTAAAGCAAAGCAGCGTACCGACCATTGCCACCTGACGGAAGGAGAAGCGACGAAACATCGGACCGTTCAAAAGTCCTGTACATGCGGATACTGCTGGATTCGTATTGATAATCGCTGTCACCTGTGAGCTGGACATGCCCAGATCATTGAGTCTTTCACGAAACATGAAACCAAATTGTTGCAGACACGGATACAGTGATAGCTAAAAAATCCATCACAAGTATAAAATGCATGTATAAATTCTTTTGTAGTTCTTGCATTTACTTACATTGGAAATTCCTGCTGCAACGCATACCAGCCACGCCCAGCCACCATCGGGTGCTACAAAATTTGCACCTAAATCACTTTTATCTTTACGATTATAATAGACACGCTGTCGCTTTGACAACGGCTGTGTCGTAGTCTCATAGACTTTCTTCTCTGATGACAACATGTTGCTGCTGCTGCTGCAAAACAGAAAACTTTTTGCTTACTTTTTTGCTATATGTTTTACTATATTTAGCTCGATTTTGATGACATTTATCGAAAATGTAGTAGGCCGTGTACATGAGAACTATGTTTTATTGTTATAGCTAAAAAAAAAAATCATAGAGTTATAGTCAAGGCATAGAACCTATGCGATGTGATACTAGAAAAATTAATAGATATTAGGATGCTTAAATGTTAGAGATATATATACATAGGGATACTACAGATATATTTAATGTTATAATATTTTATGTCAACATGTTATAAAAATATTCAAGTTAAGGATTAGCCAATGTATACTATGGATGTATAAGATGGAGTATAAGAGAAACCTATGAAATCAGAATTTGCCAATTGGAAGTTACAATTCATAAGTAAAAGGTTCTTCATCCGAAACTATGATTATATTTTATTCTTTTGATCTTTTCTAATAATTCAAATTCAATTCAAAGTTGATCAATATTTTAGCAGTACAATCCATTTCTAACCTATTTCCAAAACCTATTTCTAACATTAACTGGATTTGGATTTTACTGAAATTTGTAGGAAATGCAGTTGGCAGTAGACATGAAAGTCAAGTGGTTTTACGCGAAAACCTGCCATGATGGCGCAGTCTCATGGTGCCCGAGCACAGGGATACGAAATAAGCGTCAATCAGCGCCCCCTTGGAATAGCATCCTCAGGTACCAAATGAAGTGCCAACTGTTTGGGTTGGGAGCTTCCTCTTTGGTGAGGAGCGAGGCCTATCTAATACCTTTGCCGAGCTACATGCTCTCCTGCAATTCACAGCCACCACGATACTCCCCGAAGGGCCGCAACCATTAACCAGGGCAGACACAGTCCGCGGAGTTGGCAGTAGACAGTATAGTTATGCAGTTATGTAGAGTTTCATTGACATGGCTTAAAGATGCCAAGAAAATGATCAAGGAATATAGCCGATATTAGATGATTAAGCAATATTAATTGGAATCTACTCCAATTTCTAATATATAATAGATAATCAAGTATTTTTCTATATTTTACAGATATTCAAGCTAAATATGGTAGTCAACCAACTGCCAATAGTTACTCTGATAGCGAAATGCTTAAAGTAAATTTTCTGTGACAGTGCCTGCCAATAGTCAATGCACAACGATGCGGAAATAAATTGCTACTATTGGCAGTCAATGAACGTGCTCATAAGCGCATAGACACAACTCGAACTGTCTGTCTGTCTGTCTGTCTGTCAGTGCAAGTCTTCATTTGAGTCTCAGTGTCAGTCTCAGTCTTAGTTTGAGTCTGAGTTTTGAGTCTCAGTGTCTGTCTGTGTAAATGATTTACAGCCCATTGGCAATTATATGTAGACTGCAGACTGTAACTGCAAATTTAACGATCACTTGTCACAATAAATTCGCACGCGCCAATCAGCCGCGCCGCCCTGATGCATGCAACATGGCAATAAAAGTATTAGGTAATGTCATATGATTAGATATAGATATTGATATAAATGTTGATATTGATATTGTCATAAATCAATAAAACTCTTTGCTTGTTGAGCTTTTTTTTCCAGATATATATATATATCGATTTTATTTGTAGCACAATTTCTAAATATTTCAAAAAGTATATCTGATGCCTAAAACTGTTAATATATAGCCTAGATATTGCTATATATTCCAATGACATTTATGACATAGACTAACGACAAATAAGCTAATTCTGACTTAACAAACAATCTTAAAATTTATTGGCATCTTTAACGATCTACAATAATGTCAAGCGATCGCTAACGATTCATAACATTCATAACTCAAAATTAATAAGATGTATAGCTAGCTGTACATTCATATATATAGAATGCATATAGACAATATATCTGATTCAAATATACAGCCTTCATGATTGCTATAATCAGATATATACTTTCGATTCAATTAACATTATCTATTGACATTTTCAATGATTTACAATAATCTCAAGCGATCCTTAAACAATCAAAACTGATAAGCAGTCGATATGTCTGTGTATTATATAGACAATATATACGATATATATACATATATACAGTCTGTACATAGCATATATATAGTTTTGATTCATTGAATTCATTTGAAATGATGCGAAAGGTTCGCGAAATTCAAGGCCACAGGCCGTAATATGGCCTTAAATCAATAACAATTTTATTGATCATATCTTTATCTATTGATTATTATGTAGTCTAAAAG
>JBAMBR010001599.1:0-23678 GCA_037044475.1 Zaprionus obscuricornis
CTTGTATCTATTATAGTTAATAATAGGGTAGGGTAGGCGTCAGCTCCAATTGCCGAAACTAGGTCACGACGCAGAAAAACTTACTGCGCACTTTCTCTTGGAACGTAGTATGCAAAGAAAATAACTCTCCACAAATATAAAAATAGTTTAGAGCTGATAAAAAAAAAAAAATTGATGGTCATATTTTATTTTCCTGACATATTTATATTTTTTTTCTATTTTATTGTTGTCAGTATAAAATTTATTTTCGCCTCATAACTTGAAAAAATTTATTTTTATAATTTATTTTAGGAACAGGAAATATGCAAATCTTCGTTAAGACTTTAACTGGCAAGACCATCACCTTGGAGGTGGAGCCATCTGACACCATTGAGAATGTCAAGGCCAAGATCCAGGACAAGGAGGGAATCCCTCCAGATCAGCAGCGTTTGATCTTCGCCGGTAAGCAACTGGAGGACGGACGTACTCTGTCCGACTACAACATCCAGAAGGAGTCGACCCTCCATTTGGTGCTCCGTCTGCGTGGTGGCATGCAGATCTTCGTCAAGACATTGACTGGCAAGACTATCACCTTGGAGGTTGAGCCATCCGATACTATCGAGAATGTCAAGGCCAAGATCCAGGACAAGGAGGGAATCCCTCCAGATCAGCAGCGTTTGATCTTCGCCGGTAAGCAACTGGAGGACGGACGTACTCTGTCCGACTATAACATCCAGAAGGAATCTACCTTGCACTTGGTGCTCCGTCTGCGTGGTGGCATGCAGATCTTCGTCAAGACATTGACTGGCAAGACTATCACCTTGGAGGTTGAGCCATCCGATACCATCGAGAATGTCAAGGCCAAGATCCAGGACAAGGAGGGAATTCCCCCAGATCAGCAGCGTTTGATCTTCGCCGGTAAGCAACTGGAGGACGGACGTACTCTGTCCGACTACAACATCCAGAAAGAGTCGACCCTTCATTTGGTGCTCCGTCTGCGTGGTGGCATGCAGATCTTCGTCAAGACATTGACTGGCAAGACCATCACCTTGGAGGTTGAGCCATCCGATACCATTGAGAATGTCAAGGCCAAAATCCAGGACAAGGAGGGAATCCCTCCAGATCAGCAGCGTTTGATCTTCGCCGGTAAGCAACTGGAGGACGGACGTACATTGTCCGACTACAACATCCAGAAGGAATCTACCTTGCACTTGGTGCTCCGTCTGCGTGGTGGCATGCAGATCTTCGTCAAGACTTTGACTGGCAAGACCATCACCTTGGAGGTTGAGCCATCCGATACCATCGAGAATGTCAAGGCCAAGATCCAGGACAAGGAGGGAATTCCCCCAGATCAGCAGCGTTTGATCTTCGCCGGTAAGCAACTGGAGGACGGACGTACTTTGTCCGACTACAACATCCAGAAGGAGTCGACCCTCCATTTGGTGCTCCGTCTGCGTGGTGGCATGCAGATCTTCGTCAAGACTTTGACTGGGAAGACCATCACCTTAGAAGTTGAGCCATCCGATACTATCGAGAATGTCAAGGCCAAGATCCAGGACAAGGAGGGAATTCCCCCAGATCAGCAACGTTTGATCTTCGCCGGTAAGCAACTGGAGGACGGACGTACTCTGTCCGACTACAACATCCAGAAGGAATCTACCTTGCACTTGGTGCTCCGTCTGCGTGGTGGCATGCAGATCTTCGTCAAGACATTGACTGGCAAGACTATCACCTTGGAGGTTGAGCCATCCGATACCATCGAGAATGTCAAGGCCAAGATCCAGGACAAGGAGGGAATTCCCCCAGATCAGCAGCGTTTGATCTTCGCCGGTAAGCAACTGGAGGACGGACGTACTCTGTCCGACTACAACATCCAGAAAGAGTCGACCCTTCATTTGGTGCTCCGTCTGCGTGGTGGCATGCAGATCTTCGTCAAGACATTGACTGGCAAGACCATCACCTTGGAGGTTGAGCCATCCGATACCATCGAGAATGTCAAGGCCAAGATCCAGGACAAGGAGGGAATTCCCCCAGATCAGCAGCGTTTGATCTTCGCCGGTAAGCAACTGGAGGACGGACGTACTTTGTCCGACTACAACATCCAGAAGGAGTCGACCCTCCATTTGGTGCTCCGTCTGCGTGGTGGCATGCAGATCTTCGTCAAGACTTTGACTGGGAAGACCATCACCTTAGAAGTTGAGCCATCCGATACTATCGAGAATGTCAAGGCCAAGATCCAGGACAAGGAGGGAATTCCCCCAGATCAGCAACGTTTGATCTTCGCCGGTAAGCAACTGGAGGACGGACGTACTCTGTCCGACTACAACATCCAGAAGGAATCTACCTTGCACTTGGTGCTCCGTCTGCGTGGTGGCATGCAGATCTTCGTCAAGACTTTGACTGGCAAGACCATCACCTTGGAGGTTGAGCCATCTGACACCATCGAGAATGTCAAGGCCAAGATCCAGGACAAGGAGGGAATCCCTCCAGATCAGCAACGTTTGATCTTCGCCGGTAAGCAACTGGAGGATGGACGTACTCTGTCCGACTACAACATCCAGAAGGAGTCAACCCTCCATTTGGTGCTCCGTCTGCGTGGTGGCATGCAGATCTTCGTCAAGACTTTGACTGGCAAGACCATCACCTTGGAGGTTGAGCCATCTGACACCATCGAGAATGTCAAGGCCAAAATCCAGGACAAGGAGGGAATTCCCCCAGATCAGCAGCGTTTGATCTTCGCCGGTAAGCAACTGGAGGACGGACGTACATTGTCCGACTATAACATCCAGAAGGAATCTACCTTGCACTTGGTGCTCCGTCTGCGTGGTGGCATGCAGATCTTCGTCAAGACTTTGACTGGCAAGACCATCACCTTAGAAGTTGAGCCATCTGACACCATCGAGAATGTCAAGGCCAAGATCCAGGACAAGGAGGGAATCCCTCCAGATCAGCAACGTTTGATCTTCGCCGGTAAGCAACTGGAGGACGGACGTACATTGTCCGACTATAACATCCAGAAGGAATCTACCTTGCACTTGGTGCTCCGTCTGCGTGGTGGCATGCAGATCTTCGTCAAGACTTTGACTGGCAAGACCATCACCTTAGAAGTTGAGCCATCCGATACCATCGAGAATGTCAAGGCCAAAATCCAGGACAAGGAGGGAATTCCCCCAGATCAGCAGCGTTTGATCTTCGCCGGTAAGCAACTGGAGGACGGACGTACATTGTCCGACTATAACATCCAGAAGGAATCTACCTTGCACTTGGTGCTCCGTCTGCGCGGCGGTATTTAAATTCAAATATTAATCATAGAAACGAGCAAAATAATCTCTATACCACATATATGTATTCAATCAAGTATTTAATTGTATTCAGTGTATTTCACGTTGATTGGCAATAATGTCTTTAAATAAAATAAATTAATAAAACATATTCAAAAATTCTTTTTATTTTTAATTAATGCAAAACGCATTTCGAATCTCAACGAATTACATATTGTGTTATTGTATGAAGCAACAGCTGAGGAATACTTCTGTAAACATTCAGTTATTAAACAGATAAGTAGGCACAGTAATTTTTAAATCAATAATGTTATTGAAAATTATTTTTTAGTTGAAAATGTAAATTTGTCGTTGTTTATCGAAATTATTAAAATTCTCAAAATTCAAAATGTCCAAGAAAATTTGTTTGGCTACCGTTAAGGAACACAATAAGGAAAACGATTTGTGGGTAATTATTGAAAATAAAGTGTACGATTTAACAAAGTTCATTCAAGAAGTAAGTTCTCCAAAAGTATTAAACCATAAAAATAAATAATTTATTATTTTTTTGTTATTTAGCATCCTGGCGGTAAACAAGTTATATTAAAAGTAGCCGGTTGCGATGCAACAAAGGAGTTTTTCCAAGTAAATCACAGCGATAATGCGCGGTAATTTACAAAATGAAAATACTTCGTAACAATAAATAAATAAATTATAAATTGTATTATTTGCTGCAGTAAACTTTTGAAGAAATTTTATATTGGCGACGTGGAAAACTGTGATAAAAAAAAATAAGATGCTTTAAGAACTTTTCCTGCGGTTAGCCAAAGAAAAATCTTTTGGTCTCAGTTTATATTACACATATGTACATAATCATTTGCCATCAATTTTAATAAATAGCCCAAAGCACAATTTCAATTTGAATTTCTACTAAGCACGAATTTAAAATCGATAGTCAATTGATATCGAGACGGAGGTATATATCAATTCTGTTATGCTAACTAACAGCAGTGCAATTTATCAGCTGTTATGCTAAGTAACAATTAGTCAGCTGTTATGTAGAGCGACAGTAGAAGGAAGCACGCTTAAATGAATTTAATTGCAATTAAATAAATTAATAAATACATTTATATCATAAATACAAAATACTAATTTTAATTTACCAAGAATGTGTAAATATGCATTTGCAAATGTTCTGATATCGATAACGATAATTGTAATTCAAGTCATCGATATTTGTATGCAGTTAGTAAACAGCTGATGTTGAAATTAAACACAACAGGTCAGAAACGCAAATTGTAAATTGTTGAGCATATAATTGTTTTTATTTAGTATAATACTACACAAAAATGGTCAGGGAAATTAGCTTAGCTAGCGTTAAGGAGCACAACAAAGCCGACGATTTATGGATAGTTATTGAAAATAAAGTTTACGATGTAACAAAATATTTAAATGAAGTGAGTTTAAAAATAAATAAACTGCAATACAATTTCGCAATATAAACAATAATTAAATAATTCATAAAAAAAATTAGCATCCTGGTGGCGAAGATGCATTACTTGGCGTTGCAGGACGCGATGGCACAAAAGATTTTCTCGATGTTGGACACAGTGAGGAGGCGCGGTAAGCAAACAAAAAAAAAAAGGCAGAAATTATAAATAATTAATTTTTGTAATAAATTATAATTATAATTACAGTGAAGTAATGAAGAAATATTTTATTGGTAATTTGCCAGCCAATGAAATTAAAAAGATACCGCCAGTTGGGTAAGAATCGATAAAACAGAAACAAAAAAAAAAAAAAATTATTTCTTTTGTTCTTATTTTTAATTTACTTTCATCATAATTTAATTATATTACATGTTAATATTATTCAATCAATTAACACATGTTCTCTAATCTCGTGCATGACTCAGCTGGAGAAACTGGTTTCGCCACGTTCGGGGCAGCATGCTTTTAAAAATAATCACTTTGATTTCAATTTTAAACAATTTATTTTTATATATATATATATATATTTTTTTTTTTACTCTTGCAAAGAGTTAATTTATTTTTGCTCTGGATTTACAGATATATATATATATATATATATATATATATATATATAAATATATATATTTTTTACTCTTGCAAAGAGTTAATTCATTTGTGCTCTGGATTAACAGATATATATATATATATATATATATTTTTTTTTTTGATAAGCATCAATAGTAAATTTGTAATCGGCTTCTTTCCGTCTGTCTGTTGCAATGTTCTTTCAGTATTTTGAAATTTGAATATTTGCCTGCAAGAGAGTATACAAAATTTCGGCACGACGTCGAAAATAAATTTCCTTTCTTCTTATTTATTTTTATTTTCTATACTAAAAAAAAAAAAAAATAAAAAATAAATAATTATGCAGCTGTTTTTTTTAGTTAATTGCTAATGCTAATGCCTAAAATATAATATATATATATTTTACTATTTATTTTTTTTTTTTTCTGAAAGCTTCAAGTGCTTTTCGAGCACCAAAGTCAAGTTCTACAAAAGTTAAAACAGAAAAAAAATGCATTAAATAACAAAGCGAATAATATTCAAATTCATTTTAACCAGCTAGTTGTAAGTTTGTACAATATATATTTACTATATATTCTGTATATTTCGTATGGCACCATAAAAAAAAAAAAACAATTTTTTTTTGCATGCTTACAAAATTTGCACGTTTCAAAAAATGTTGCTTTGCCGTTGAATGCACTTGAATTTTCACTTTGAACTTGTTTCTTTTTTTTTCTTCTTTTGTTTTCTATATTTAATTGAACCTAAAGTGCCACGCCCACTGATACAAACACTGCTAATGTTACTGAAGCCAAAGACAGTTATGTGCCTGCCCAAATGACAAAACAATGTTGCATATTACATTAACCTTACTTACTTCTCCACTTCCTCTCTTTATATATATATATATATATATCTATCTCTTTCTCTATTCTATATTGTATATATATATATATATATATATATATATATATATATATATATTCTTGATTTTTATTATATTGTGAATATTGAAATATATTTAAAATATATTATATATCATATATCAACAGCTGCAGAAAAATTGGACTCGCTGTCGGTGCTGTGCTACTAGGCATGGCTCTTGTCTATGTGATTAAGCGTGGAGTATCCAAGAATTAAAAGATCTAAATCAAAATGGAAATCTGAATTCTGATGTTAACGAAACTTTGAAACTGATATACAAATTTAAAAAAAAAAAAAAATCAAAAGAAAAAGAAAACAACGAAAACAATAATCAAAATAAAAATATATTTCATTCCACGTTAAGATCGAAAAATTGTTAAAATTAAAAAAAAAAAAAAAACGGTGAAATTTGATATTGCCTTTGTACAATAACGTTTTAATGATGTTAAAACTTCAATAAACTTGAAAAAATACAATCAAAAGCAAAATTTACACTCTCTCTCTCTCACTCTGTCTCTTTCTTACACACTATTTGCATCTCTTTCTAAACCATGAGAGCAAGAAAGAACACACAAAAAAACAAAAAAAAAACACAAATTTTGTCAGAAAAAAGTTTTTCTTTTTATTTATTTTGTATTTTTTTGTTTTTATTTTTTATTTTCGTTTTTTTTTTTTCATTTATTGCAGGATTGATGTAAAAAGCGATTGAATGTGTTATGTTATCGATAAGTAGTGTTATCGACTTGCACATTTGATCGCCTTAAAACTTTACAGCTGTGTATATAAGAATTACAGTTATTGGATCAACTAAACAAATCACTGTAAATATGTTAACAGTTGTATACAATAACAGCAGCTTAACAGCAGCCTCTCTGCACACTTAACATAATATAGTAATGTAACTTGAATGTAATCATCATTATGTGAATTTCTATCAATTGTTTTTGTTTTGTTTTACTTTGTTTGTGTTGTTTTTATATTTATAACTTTTCATTTCTGTTTCTATTTTATATATAATTTTTTTTGTTTGTTTTTTTTTTTTTTTATTATTATTATTAGTTTTTAAGATTTAGTTTATATTTTTTTGTTTGAGTTTTAAATTTTTGTCCATTTCCTTGTAATGTGTGTGTGTGTGTGTGTGTGCAGAGAGTGTGTTTCATCAACATACATATCAAATGATGTATGAATGCAAGTAAAACACTACACACACACACACACACAAAGCCTAGACTCTAGTGACGTCCCTCATCCATAGGGATATTTTATATAATTCCCATGGCCCCCCATCCCCCCACAACAATATGCTCCCCTTATAAATTTGTCTCTTTCTTACGTTCTCATCCTGTGCACTCTATGTCTCGCTCTCTCTCTCTCTCTCTCTCTCTCTCTTATTTTTTTTTCTTACTTTGAGTTTTGTTGTGTTTGTTTGTGTGTGTGTGTCTGTGTTTAGTTCTCGTCATAAAGGGGCGTCGAATCACCAAGAGTCATGGAGCGTGGCGATGTATTTGTGCGTGGAGTACTTCGCACCGATGACTTGGAAGATGAGGAAACGCTAGTGCCGCCGGCATTATTATTATTGCCAGTTGCACTACCAGCAGCAGCACTGCTAGCAGCCGCAGCTGCAGCAGCAGCGGCAGCAGCAGCAGCATTACGACTGGCGCTGCTTGTATGATATTCATTGGTGGGCGTTGAACCGGCACCGATGCCAGATATGGATGCTGAACCATAGCTAGAACCAACACCAGATCCAGACATATTAATTCCAAGGCTCATGCCAATTCCTGATAATTGTTGCTGTGATTGTTGATTATGTTGCTGTTGTTGTTGCTGCTGGTGATGATGATGTGATGATGATGATGATGAGGATGTTGGCTTCCGTCGTGCCCAAGAATCATTTGCCAATTGCCAATCAAGATTCTCTTTGGCACGTTGCTGTTGTTGTTGCTGCTGATGATGATGATGCTGTTGTTGCTGTTGATGATGATGTTGCTGCTGTTGATGATGATGTTGTTGATGTGAATGATGCTGCTGCTGTTGCTGCTGATGATGATGTGACATGCTAGCACCACTATTATATGCATTCGGTCCAGCTAAATCATAATAACGTGGCGTACCATAATGATGTCGTTGACTGCTACTGTGACTTGACTGTGAACTGGGACTTGGTACATTGTGTCCATAGCGTGGCGTCTGTGTGCCATGCGGTGTATATGGCGTCATGAATGGTGTCTGTCCGCTTGGCGTATATGGCGTATTGATGTGTGTACCAAATGTTGGTGTACCACTGCTGCTGCCATAGATGCCGCCATGATTACCAGATGATCCACCACTACCAGCAGAATTAGCGGTCATATTGTTGCCACTGCCACTGCCACTATTGCCGCCACCATAACCACCCATGGAATGAGATATGGAGTAAGCATTGGAACGTATATCGCTTGTTGTGCTACGTGGTGTACCACCAGAAATGCTGCCAGCACTGCTAAATGCACCACTACCACTACCACCACCACCACCACCGCTACCACCACCAATACCAGAAAGTCCAGAAAGACCACCAGACATTGATGCCGTTGGTGTTGAACGCATATTCATCATATTCGTTGGCGTTTGATTGGACGGTGTGGCACTATTCATTAATGATGATGATGATGATGACATTGATGCTGTCGGATCTAACCAATGCTCCTTGAACCATCGCAATAAATTATTAACCGAATCAAAGATTTGTCCACGAAAGCGATATCCTTCTGGCATTACCGTACAATATTCATGTCTCACTTTAGCCTTGGGTAAATATGATAATAGAAATTTGCCCGGCATACTTTTCGATGCCATAAAGAAATAATGTATCTTTTTTGGATCACGTATCTTCTCCTCGCGCAACAATTGTTCCATGAAATCACGTTCATTCACATTCGATGGCGCCGTATTTGGTTTATAATATTTATATTGAATTAATTCACGTGCTGCAAATGCCATTGGATTAATATGTCGAGCAATTATTTCATCAAGATCCTCAAATTCTTCAGTGCCAATCCATAGACTACGTCCCAAACTATATTCATTCTCTTTACCCTCTTCACGTACATCAATATGTTGATAAATATCATCGGTAACCTTCCATGTGGCTGTTATATGATCTGGTGCCTTACTACTTGGACGTAATGCACATTCACCTTGTTCAGCTTCCGCTAACATGGCAATTACTTCCGCATAGGATTTATTAAAGAAACTTGGATGTGCAATAACACGACGGGCATAGGTTTTACGTTTTTGTAACTTCTCTTTTGCATCATTTACCTTGCGATTATCAAGTTCTTCTGTTACAAAATCATAAAATGCATCACGACGTGGACGCCATTCATTGTTGACATCCTTAAGATCAGCAGACTTGGAACTACAATCAACCGAGAAGCGATCAATATCTATTTTAATGATACGTACATGTATTGTCTGTGTAACACGTACACGCTCCTCGGGATTACGTACTTGTTTATCCGATAAATTTTTAATATGTATAAAACCAGGTAAACCATTTTCCAAACGACAACGTACACCCGATGCTTGTCCAGGGCAATTATTATCATCAAAATGATTCCATACATCGGATAATTCAGGAAAATCATCTTTATGACAGAATGGACATTGCCAACTGCCAGTTTCTTCGATACGCACCGGATTTGCATTATCCAATTGTTCACCTTGTGGCCGTCGATAAGTGAATCCAGTTACTTGAGCCGTAACACATTTACCCACATAGAATGAATCTGGTGTTTCCTTAGTTAACATATCAAAGAGTTCTTCGGAACTTGGTTTCTGATAGGCGAAACGATAATCCTTGTAGAGGCAACTTAATTCATTACGTATATCATATAACGTAATACTTTTACTACCAAATCCTTGTCTCTCCAATTCCACAGCGAATGCATCTAAATCTAAATCTTTTAAACGTTCTGGTGATTCAAGTATCTCCTCCAATGCACCTGCTGGATTTGTTTCCTCATCATCATATTCCATGGCATCAATAGCCATTTTACGCGCCCATTCATATGTCTCTGGATGTACACGTGAACCATCTAATACTTCAACATATGCTTCCGTACTATCACCCAATGAACTTGTATCAATTTTTATGAAACCGCTACAATTGATAAACACTTTCGGACCCAAATGACAAACAGTGACAAGTTGTGTTCGATTCTCCAAACGTTGATTGCTTTGCTTGAGTAATTTTAATAATGCTTGTCCTTTACGTGGACCAAGACCACAAATATATTGTAATAAATGAACGGATCGTGAGTTTTGTACCATCATATTAATATCAAGACCAACTTCACTTGTACGATTGATAAACTCTAAACTTAATTGTTCACGTAATAGTTCAGCCGGTACACGATCTTGTAATGGATGAAAACGTAAACAAAGTAATTCATCATCGGGACCGCATAATTGTGAATATTCGACAAGTGGATCTTGCATTTTACGTGCCAATGATGCGGCCTGTTTAAGTAACGCTGGATATTCTTTAAATTCAATTTCACCAATTTTTGAATTAGCAAAAACTTTTGCCAATTCATTATCAATTATTTCAACTTCAATTGGTGGAAATTGTTCATTTGTTTCCAATTCTTTAAGTATTTCACGTATATCTGCTTGTATCATTTGTGCATCACGTGATTCAGCACCGATAACAATAATATGCGGTTTCTTTAATTTTATGAAATCAGATAATTTACGTAAATCATTTAATTTGAATGCTTTATCTTCGCTATTATAAGAATTTTTACGTTTTAATAAATTTGGTAAACGTAAATAATCAGAGATATCACCATCAATATTAGCAATAGCACAAAATGATGCCATCGATTGATCTGGATTATATGCAACACCCAATACACGTATTCCACGTAATGTACTCCATTCTTCAAAATTATGATGTTGCGGCATTTCTGGTTTATATGGTGCAACTTTTAACCATTTATATAATTTAGCAATACATGAACGTAATACAAATTGTTGCGCTTCCTCATGTAATTTAGCACGTAACTCTTTTATTAAACTTGGTATTACCCATTTCTTTAATGCTAATTGTACACATTCGGCACGCAATGCATTCCATTCCAATACATTTTTAGCAAATTGATCTAAATGATATAATTGCTTAGCTTCCTGTATATAATCACCTGGTGGTCCTTTAGCATTTGCATTCCCTTCAAATTCATCTAGAAATTTTATTTCCAATAATTTCTCTTCTTCGGCCATTAATAGTTTTAAAAATTGATCACCAAATAGATCACCGACTGGTTTCTTTGCAACATATTTCATTGAATATACCGGTGAATTCTCATCAATGAGACACATACCATTTTTTGTTGGCCGTATATTGAGACGTGCACGATCAAAATAAACTTCACGTACTGTTTTTCGTAGCAATGGCTCAAGTGCCAATTGTCGGGCAACAACATATTTGGCAGCATGCAATACTTCATCGACAGTCATTAAACGTGTTGATAAATATTGTTTGGCCAATTCCGTTGGACTGAGACTCTCTTGATTAACTTCATTACGTTGATAATTATCACGTAAATTTTCAGCAAATTGTTCGGGTGTTAAGCCAACATGTTTTGCAAAACCACAAATGCCAGCCTTACGGAAGACTTCATATGGACTACTATTTGGTGCTTGCTTCAATTGCTCCTCATTGGCCAATTCGATTTCATCGGCCTCGTCAAGTTCAACAATTGGTTCTGGTGCACTATTACCACCTTCACCATCACTATTATTATTGGCGGCATGTGCTGCTGCTGCTGCTTGTCGTCTGGCACGTGCTTCACGTTTCTCTAATAATTGTTTACGTCGTATCTCTTGTTGCATTTTGGGTAATTCATGTGAATAATTAAGTAGAAAATCGACACGCCTGACGCTCAAATCTATTTACTTAACATCAACATAAACATATATACATATTTATAAACAAATTCTCACTTACATTTCTTTCTCCTCTTCTAGATAACAATAATATTTTGCTAACTTTGATTTGTACGTTAAAAGACAAAAAAACAAAAAAAAAAAAAAAACAAACCGAAAAGAAAAGTAGAAGGCGAAAAAAAATCAACACAAGACATAACCTCAAAGTTGTAAACAAAACGTAAAATGATGACAACCTGCATTTGAGGCCAACACTAAGTGATATACATATATACAATTTTTATTTATTTTTTTTGCTTAAATTTTTATACAATTTCTATATGCAAATAGTCGAAATGTACAGTTATGATCAGAAAATGAAATTAACTGTAAAATGAATTCATTAGAAATATGAAAAGGGAGAGAGACAGTGGAGTACAACGACGACAAAAAAAACCGCTTAACACACAGACACACAATTTGCTGGCGGGTTTTTTTTCTTTCTCTCTCTTACAGTCATTGTGGCACTTTTTTTTATACGCACCTTCTTCTTCTTCGCTACTATCGGAAACAGCGGCTTTTAACTTTTTCAGCTTTTTACGTTCACTAATATCCAATTCCTCCTCATCCTGTAAATATGGAAAAAAGAAAGAAAGAAAAAAATGCAATATATACATTTACACATACATATATAGATATATATATATATATAATATATATATATATATATATCTATATATGTATGTGTAAATGTATATATTGCATTTTTTTCTTTCTTTCTTTTTTCCATATTTACAGGATGAGGAGGAATTGGATATTAGTGAACGTAAAAAGCTGAAAAAGTTAAAAGCCGCTGTTTCCGATAGTAGCGAAGAAGAAGAAGGTGCGTATAAAAAAAAGTGCCACAATGACTGTAAGAGAGAGAAAGAAAAAAAACCCGCCAGCAAATTGTGTGTCTGTGTGTTAAGCGGTTTTTTTTGTCGTCGTTGTACTCCACTGTCTCTCTCCCTTTTCATATTTCTAATGAATTCATTTTACAGTTAATTTCATTTTCTGATCATAACTGTACATTTCGACTATTTGCATATAGAAATTGTATAAAAATTTAAGCAAAAAAAATAAATAAAAATTGTATATATGTATATCACTTAGTGTTGGCCTCAAATGCAGGTTGTCATCATTTTACGTTTTGTTTACAACTTTGAGGTTATGTCTTGTGTTGATTTTTTTTCGCCTTCTACTTTTCTTTTCGGTTTGTTTTTTTTTTTTTTTTGTTTTTTTGTCTTTTAACGTACAAATCAAAGTTAGCAAAATATTATTGTTATCTAGAAGAGGAGAAAGAAATGTAAGTGAGAATTTGTTTATAAATATGTATATATGTTTATGTTGATGTTAAGTAAATAGATTTGAGCGTCAGGCGTGTCGATTTCCCCGGGTAGTTTAAGTCTTTCAATAGTAAAAAACAGTAAAAATGCAAAGCAAAAGAAATGAAAAATTTTGATATAAATTCACATTGCGAGCTTGACCTAATAAAAATCCAGGTGAAATGAAATAAGGTCAACAAAATTTACGATTGCTAGCAAAATTAATGCATATACATAAACAAGCTGTAAATATATTAATAGGTCAAAGGGTGGAGGGGTTTGGGGGGGGGGGGGAGAGAGAAGAGTGAGGAGAAATGATGAAAATTGCATGTGAAGCAAATGTCAAAATAATAATAATAATAAGAAAAAATTGTCATATATTTTATTTAGATGATGAAGAACGACTGCGTGAAGAACTTAAAGATCTTATTGATGACAATCCCATTGAAGAAGATGATGCTAGTGAGAATGATTCAGATACGGGCAGCGGTGGTGAAGAAGGTGGCAGCGGTAAAAAGCGTAAAAAGCATGCTGATGATGATTTGGATGATCGTTTAGAAGACGATGATTATGATCTAATTGAAGAGAATTTGGGCGTTAAAGTTGAACGACGTGTAAGTGAAAAATCATCAGCAAAAGTAGCAGCAGCAGCATTTTATTATTATTTTTTTTTTATATATTTTCTAATTTTATTTATTTTTAATTATTTAGAAACGTTTTAAACGCCTGCGACGCATACATGATAATGAAAGTGATGGCGAGGAGCAGCATGTTGATGAAGGTTTAGCACGTGAACAAATTGCTGAACAGCTATTTGATGAACATGACGATGTATGTATGAATGAATGAATGATGAATGATGACTGTATGCAAAAATGTACATTTACAAATTCATCGTAATATTATAGCAACAGAGCATTGAACGACGCAGTGAGCGTAGTATACGTGAAGCAGAAACCTTTGATGATGAGGATAGCGAATCAGATGCTGATGATTTTATAGTCGATGACAATGGTCGTCCTATAGCTGAGAAGAAAAAGAAACGTCGTCCAATCTTTACAGATGCGTAAGTATTAAATATAAAATATATAACATTTTAATAGAGATTTATGAAAATTCTTGGATTATTATTCTTTATATATATATTTATATAATATTTATAATATTTATTTACAACTTTTAAATTCAAATGATCGCAGCTCACTGCAGGAAGGTCAAGATATCTTTGGCGTTGATTTTGATTATGATGATTTCTATAAAGCCGAAGAGGATGAATATGAAGAAGATTCCGAAGGTGATGATTATGATGAAGATGATGATTTTCGTGCTGCAGCTAAAAAGAAAAAGACACCAAAAAGGAAATTAACCAAAACGACAATCTTTGATGTTTATGAACCAAGTGAATTAAAACGTGGACATTTTACGGATTTAGATAATGAAATACGTAAAACTGATATACCCGAACGTATGCAATTACGTGAAGTGCCGGTAACAGCTGTACCAGAAGGATCACATGAATTAGATGATGAGGCAAATTGGATATATCGTTTTGCATTTTGTAAACAAACGGTATCGGAACAAGAGAAAGCTGATAATCGTGAGAAGATGCGTAAACCACCGACAACAGTGAATAAAATTAAACAAACATTGGAATTTATACGTAATCAACAATTGGAAGTACCATTTATAGCATTCTATCGAAAGGAATATGTTAAACCAGAATTAAATATCGATGATCTATGGAAAGTATATTTCTTTGATGAACGCTGGTGTCAGCTCAATGAGCGTAAGAAAAAATTACAAGTATTGTTTGAAAAGATGCGACAATTTCAATTGGAAACATTATGCGATGATCCTGATAAACCAATACCAGATGATGTACGTTTAATGTTAGATAGTGATTTTGAACGTTTAAATGATGTACAATCAATGGAAGAATTGAAAGATATACATACATATTTTCTACTTAATTATTCACATGAATTACCCAAAATGCAACAAGAGATACGACGTAAACAATTATTAGAGAAACGTGAAGCACGTGCCAGACGACAAGCAGCAGCAGCAGCACATGCCGCCAATAATAATAGTGATGGTGAAGGTGGTAATAGTGCACCAGAACCAATTGTTGAACTTGACGAGGCCGATGAAATCGAATTGGCCAATGAGGAGCAATTGAAGCAAGCACCAAATAGTAGTCCATATGAAGTCTTCCGTAAGGCTGGCATTTGTGGTTTTGCAAAACATGTTGGCTTAACACCCGAACAATTTGCTGAAAATTTACGTGATAATTATCAACGTAATGAAGTTAATCAAGAGAGTCTCAGTCCAACGGAATTGGCCAAACAATATTTATCAACACGTTTAATGACTGTCGATGAAGTATTGCATGCTGCCAAATATGTTGTTGCCCGACAATTGGCACTTGAGCCATTGCTACGAAAAACAGTACGTGAAGTTTATTTTGATCGTGCACGTCTCAATATACGGCCAACAAAAAATGGTATGTGTCTCATTGATGAGAATTCACCGGTATATTCAATGAAATATGTTGCAAAGAAACCAGTCGGTGATCTATTTGGTGATCAATTTTTAAAACTATTAATGGCCGAAGAAGAGAAATTATTGGAAATAAAATTTCTAGATGAATTTGAAGGGAATGCAAATGCTAAAGGACCACCAGGTGATTATATACAGGAAGCTAAGCAATTATATCATTTAGATCAATTTGCTAAAAATGTATTGGAATGGAATGCATTGCGTGCCGAATGTGTACAATTAGCATTAAAGAAATGGGTAATACCAAGTTTAATAAAAGAGTTACGTGCTAAATTACATGAGGAAGCGCAACAATTTGTATTACGTTCATG
The DNA here is from genome assembly GCA_037044475.1 of Zaprionus obscuricornis. Classification (NCBI taxonomy): domain Eukaryota; kingdom Metazoa; phylum Arthropoda; class Insecta; order Diptera; family Drosophilidae; genus Zaprionus; species Zaprionus obscuricornis. Next base: position 16,344 of record JBAMBR010001599.1, read on the forward strand.
TATTGCTAAATTATATAAATGGTTAAAAGTTGCACCATATAAACCAGAAATGCCGCAACATCATAATTTTGAAGAATGGAGTACATTACGTGGAATACGTGTATTGGGTGTTGCATATAATCCAGATCAATCGATGGCATCATTTTGTGCTATTGCTAATATTGATGGTGATATCTCTGATTATTTACGTTTACCAAATTTATTAAAACGTAAAAATTCTTATAATAGCGAAGATAAAGCATTCAAATTAAATGATTTACGTAAATTATCTGATTTCATAAAATTAAAGAAACCGCATATTATTGTTATCGGTGCTGAATCACGTGATGCACAAATGATACAAGCAGATATACGTGAAATACTTAAAGAATTGGAAACAAATGAACAATTTCCACCAATTGAAGTTGAAATAATTGATAATGAATTGGCAAAAGTTTTTGCTAATTCAAAAATTGGTGAAATTGAATTTAAAGAATATCCAGCGTTACTTAAACAGGCCGCATCATTGGCACGTAAAATGCAAGATCCACTTGTCGAATATTCACAATTATGCGGTCCCGATGATGAATTACTTTGTTTACGTTTTCATCCATTACAAGATCGTGTACCGGCTGAACTATTACGTGAACAATTAAGTTTAGAGTTTATCAATCGTACAAGTGAAGTTGGTCTTGATATTAATATGATGGTACAAAACTCACGATCCGTTCATTTATTACAATATATTTGTGGTCTTGGTCCACGTAAAGGACAAGCATTATTAAAATTACTCAAGCAAAGCAATCAACGTTTGGAGAATCGAACACAACTTGTCACTGTTTGTCATTTGGGTCCGAAAGTGTTTATCAATTGTAGCGGTTTCATAAAAATTGATACAAGTTCATTGGGTGATAGTACGGAAGCATATGTTGAAGTATTAGATGGTTCACGTGTACATCCAGAGACATATGAATGGGCGCGTAAAATGGCTATTGATGCCATGGAATATGATGATGAGGAAACAAATCCAGCAGGTGCATTGGAGGAGATACTTGAATCACCAGAACGTTTAAAAGATTTAGATTTAGATGCATTCGCTGTGGAATTGGAGAGACAAGGATTTGGTAGTAAAAGTATTACGTTATATGATATACGTAATGAATTAAGTTGCCTCTACAAGGATTATCGTTTCGCCTATCAGAAACCAAGTTCCGAAGAACTCTTTGATATGTTAACTAAGGAAACACCAGATTCATTCTATGTGGGTAAATGTGTTACGGCTCAAGTAACTGGATTCACTTATCGACGGCCACAAGGTGAACAATTGGATAATGCAAATCCGGTGCGTATCGAAGAAACTGGCAGTTGGCAATGTCCATTCTGTCATAAAGATGATTTTCCTGAATTATCCGATGTATGGAATCATTTTGATGATAATAATTGCCCTGGACAAGCATCGGGTGTACGTTGTCGTTTGGAAAATGGTTTACCTGGTTTTATACATATTAAAAATTTATCGGATAAACAAGTACGTAATCCCGAGGAGCGTGTACGTGTTACACAGACAATACATGTACGTATCATTAAAATAGATATTGATCGCTTCTCGGTTGATTGTAGTTCCAAGTCTGCTGATCTTAAGGATGTCAACAATGAATGGCGTCCACGTCGTGATGCATTTTATGATTTTGTAACAGAAGAACTTGATAATCGCAAGGTAAATGATGCAAAAGAGAAGTTACAAAAACGTAAAACCTATGCCCGTCGTGTTATTGCACATCCAAGTTTCTTTAATAAATCCTATGCGGAAGTAATTGCCATGTTAGCGGAAGCTGAACAAGGTGAATGTGCATTACGTCCAAGTAGTAAGGCACCAGATCATATAACAGCCACATGGAAGGTTACCGATGATATTTATCAACATATTGATGTACGTGAAGAGGGTAAAGAGAATGAATATAGTTTGGGACGTAGTCTATGGATTGGCACTGAAGAATTTGAGGATCTTGATGAAATAATTGCTCGACATATTAATCCAATGGCATTTGCAGCACGTGAATTAATTCAATATAAATATTATAAACCAAATACGGCGCCATCGAATGTGAATGAACGTGATTTCATGGAACAATTGTTGCGCGAGGAGAAGATACGTGATCCAAAAAAGATACATTATTTCTTTATGGCATCGAAAAGTATGCCGGGCAAATTTCTATTATCATATTTACCCAAGGCTAAAGTGAGACATGAATATTGTACGGTAATGCCAGAAGGATATCGCTTTCGTGGACAAATCTTTGATTCGGTTAATAATTTATTGCGATGGTTCAAGGAGCATTGGTTAGATCCGACAGCATCAATGTCATCATCATCATCATCATTAATGAATAGTGCCACACCGTCCAATCAAACGCCAACGAATATGATGAATATGCGTTCAACACCAACGGCATCAATGTCTGGTGGTCTTTCTGGACTTTCTGGTATTGGTGGTGGTAGCGGTGGTGGTGGTGGTGGTAGTGGTAGTGGTGCATTTAGCAGTGCTGGCAGCATTTCTGGTGGTACACCACGTAGCACAACAAGCGATATACGTTCCAATGCTTACTCCATATCTCATTCCATGGGTGGTTATGGTGGCGGCAATAGTGGCAGTGGCAGTGGCAACAATATGACCGCTAATTCTGCTGGTAGTGGTGGATCATCTGGTAATCATGGCGGCATCTATGGCAGCAGCAGTGGTACACCAACATTTGGTACACACATCAATACGCCATATACGCCAAGCGGACAGACACCATTCATGACGCCATATACACCGCATGGCACACAGACGCCACGCTATGGACACAATGTACCAAGTCCCAGTTCACAGTCAAGTCACAGTAGCAGTCAACGACATCATTATGGTACGCCACGTTATTATGATTTAGCTGGACCGAATGCATATAATAGTGGTGCTAGCATGTCACATCATCATCAGCAGCAACAGCAGCAGCATCATTCACATCAACAACATCATCATCAACAGCAGCAACATCATCATCAACAGCAACAACAGCATCATCATCATCAGCAGCAACAACAACAGCAACGTGCCAAAGAGAATCTTGATTGGCAATTGGCAAATGATTCTTGGGCACGACGGAAGCCAACATCCTCATCATCATCATCATCACATCATCATCACCAGCAGCAACAACAACAGCAACATAATCAACAATCACAGCAACAATTATCAGGAATTGGCATGAGCCTTGGAATTAATATGTCTGGATCTGGTGTTGGTTCTAGCTATGGTTCAGCATCCATATCTGGCATCGGTGCCGGTTCAACGCCCACCAATGAATATCATACAAGCAGCGCCAGTCGTAATGCTGCTGCTGCTGCCGCTGCTGCTGCAGCTGCGGCTGCTAGCAGTGCTGCTGCTGGTAGTGCAACTGGCAATAATAATAATGCCGGCGGCACTAGCGTTTCCTCATCTTCCAAGTCATCGGTGCGAAGTACTCCACGCACAAATACATCGCCACGCTCCATGACTCTTGGTGATTCGACGCCCCTTTATGACGAGAACTAAACACAGACACACACACACAAACAAACACAACAAAACTCAAAGTAAGAAAAAAAAAATAAGAGAGAGAGAGAGAGAGAGAGAGAGAGAGCGAGACATAGAGTGCACAGGATGAGAACGTAAGAAAGAGACAAATTTATAAGGGGAGCATATTGTTGTGGGGGGATGGGGGCCATGGGAATTATATAAAATATCCCTATGGATGAGGGACGTCACTAGAGTCTAGGCTTTGTGTGTGTGTGTGTGTGTAGTGTTTTACTTGCATTCATACATAATTTGATATGTATGTTGATGAAACACACTCTCTGCACACACACACACACACACACACATTACAAGGAAATGGACAAAAATTTAAAACTCAAACAAAAAAATATAAACTAAATCTTAAAAACTAATAATAATAATAAAAAAAAAAAAACAAACAAACAAACAAAAAAAATTATATATAAAATAGAAACAGAAATTAAAAGTTATAAATATAAAAACAACACAAACAAAGTAAAACAAAACAAAACAAAAACAATTGATAGAAATTCACATAATGATGACTACATTCAAGTTACATTACTATATTATGTTAAGTGTGCAGAGAGGCTGCTGTTAAGCTGCTGTTATTGTATACAACTGTTAACATATTTACAGTGATTTGTTTAGTTGATCCAATAACTGTAATTCTTATATACACAGCTGTAAAGTTTTAAGGCGATCAAATGTGCAAGTCGATAACACTACTTATCGATAACATAACACATTCAATCGCTTTTTACATCAATCCTGCAATAAATGAAAAAAAAAAAACGAAAATAAAAAATAAAAACAAAAAAATACAAAATAAATAAAAAGAAAAACTTTTTTCTGACAAAATTTGTGTTTTTTTTTGTTTTTTTGTGTGTTCTTTCTTGCTCTCATGGTTTAGAAAGAGATGCAAATAGTGTGTAAGAAAGAGACAGAGTGAGAGAGAGAGAGTGTAAATTTTGCTTTTGATTGTATTTTTTCAAGTTTATTGAAGTTTTAACATCATTAAAACGTTATTGTACAAATGCAATATCAAATTTAACCGTTTTTTTTTTTTTTTTTTTTTTAATTTTAACAATTTTTCGATCTTAACGTGGAATGAAATATATTTTTATTTTGATTATTGTTTTCGTTGTTTTCTTTTTCTTTTGATTTTTTTTTTTTTTTAAATTTGTATATCAGTTTCAAAGTTTCGTTAACATCAGAATTCAGATTTCGATTTTGATTTAGATCTTTTAATTCTTGGATACTCCACGCTTAATCACATAGACAAGAGCCATGCCTAGTAGCACAGCACCGACAGCGAGTCCAATTTTTCTGCAACTGTTGATATATGATATATAATATATTTTAAATATATTTCAATATTCACAATATAATAAAAATCAAGAATATATATATATATATATATATATATATATATATAATATAGAATAGAGAAAGAGATAGATATATATATATATATATAAAGAGAGGAAGTGGAGAAGTAAGTAAGGTTAATGTAATATGCAACATTGTTTTGTCATTTGGGCAGGCACATAACTGTCTTTGGCTTCAGTAACATTAGCAGTGTTTGTATCAGTGGGCGTGGCACTTTAGGTTCAATTAAATATAGAAAACAAAAGAAGAAAAAAAAAGAAACAAGTTCAAAGTGAAAATTCAAGTGCATTCAACGGCAAAGCAACATTTTTTGAAACGTGCAAATTTTGTAAGCATGCAAAAAAAAATTGTTTTTTTTTTTATGGTGCCATACGAAATATACAGAATATATAGTAAATATATATTGTACAAACTTACAACTAGCTGGTTAAAATGAATTTGAATATTATTCGCTTTGTTATTTAATGCATTTTTTTTCTGTTTTAACTTTTGTAGAACTTGACTTTGGTGCTCGAAAAGCACTTGAAGCTTTCAGAAAAAAAAAATAAATAAATAGTAAAATATATATTATATATTATATTTTAGGCATTAGCATTAGCAATTAACTAAAAAAAACAGCTAGTATAGAAAATAAAAATAAATAAGAAGAAAGGAAAATTATTTTCGACGTCGTGCCGAAATTTTGTATACTCTCTTGCAGGCAAATATTCAAATTTCAAAATACTGAAAGAACATTGCAACAGACAGACGGAAAGAAGCCGATTACAAATTTACTATTGATGCTTATCAAAAAAAAAAAAAAATATATATATATATATATATATATATATATATATATATATATATATCTGTAAATCCAGAGCAAAAATAAATTAACTCTTTGCAAAAGTAAAAAAAAAAAATATATATATATATATAAAAATAAATTGTTTAAAATTGAAATCAAAGTGATTATTTTTAAAAGCATGCTGCCCCGAACGTGGCGAAACCAGTTTCTCCAGCTGAGTCATGCACGAGATTAGAGAACATGTGTTAATTGATTGAATAATATTAACATGTAATATAATTAAATTATGATGAAAGTAAATTAAAAATAAGAACAAAAGAAATAATTTTTTTTTTTTTTTGTTTCTGTTTTATCGATTCTTACCCAACTGGCGGTATCTTTTTAATTTCATTGGCTGGCAAATTACCAATAAAATATTTCTTCATTACTTCACTGTAATTATAATTATAATTCATTACAAAAATTAATTATTTATAATTTCTGCCTTTTTTTTTTTTTGCTTACCGCGCCTCCTCACTGTGTCCAACATCGAGAAAATCTTTTGTGCCATCGCGTCCTGCAACGCCAAGTAATGCATCTTCGCCACCAGGATGCTAATTTTTTTTATGAATTATTTAATTATTGTTTATATTGCGAAATTGTATTGCAGTTTATTTATTTTTAAACTCACTTCATTTAAATATTTTGTTACATCGTAAACTTTATTTTCAATAACTATCCATAAATCGTCGGCTTTGTTGTGCTCCTTAACGCTAGCTAAGCTAATTTCCCTGACCATTTTTGTGTAGTATTATACTAAATAAAAACAATTATATGCTCAACAATTTACAATTTGCGTTTCTGACCTGTTGTGTTTAATTTCAACATCAGCTGTTTACTAACTGCATACAAATATCGATGACTTGAATTACAATTATCGTTATCGATATCAGAACATTTGCAAATGCATATTTACACATTCTTGGTAATTAAAATTAGTATTTGTATTTATGATATAAATGTATTTATTAATTTATTTAATTGCAATTAAATTCATTTAAGCGTGCTTCCTTCTACTGTCGCTCTACATAACAGCTGTTGGCTAACCGCAGGAAAAGTTCAAAATTTCTTCAAAAGTTTACTGCAGCAAATAATACAATTTATAATTTATTTATTTATTGTTCGAAGTATTTTCATTTGTAAATTACCGCGCATTATCGCTGTGATTTACTTGGAAACTCCTTTGTTGCATCGCAACCGGCTACTTTTAATATAACTTGTTTACCGCCAGGATGCTAAATAACAAAAAAATAATAAATTATTTATTTTTATGGTTTAATACTTTTGGAGAACTTACTTCTTGAATGAACTTTGTTAAATCGTACACTTTATTTTCAATAATTACCCACAAATCGTTTTCCTTATTGTGTTCCTTAACGGTAGCCAAACAAATTTTCTTGGACATTTTGAATTTTGAGAATTTTAATAATTTCATAAACAACGACAAATTTACATTTTCAACTAAAAAATAATTTTCAATAACATTATTGATTTAAAAATTACTGTGCCTACTTATCTGTTTAATAACTGAACGTTTACAGAAGTATTCCTACAGCTGTTG